>OY759208.1:64623237-64901240 GCA_963662105.1 Meiosimyza platycephala
CATAATCTTTTATAAATCGTCTATACCATCCTGATATTCCAAGCAACCGCCTGAGCTGTTTTGGGGACTTTGGTATCGGAAATTCGCTAATCGCAGTCACTTTCCCGGCCTCTGTCCTGACGCTCCCATCGCCCACTACGAAACCCAAATACTTGAACTCTTTGTAGCAAAATTTGCTTTTCCCCACATTGATGGTGAGCTTAGCATCTCGCAAACACTTTGCAACCTCTTTCAGCAGCAATACATGAGCATCAAAATTGGCAGAAGACACTAGGAGGTCATCGAGGTAAACAAAGACATTCTCACGTAATGCCGCGGGAATGACTTTGTCCATCAGCCGACACATTCTCTGGGCAGCGTTGCACAATCCAAACGGCATCACCGTGAAATGGTACAACGGCCGCCCAGGGACTGTGAAGGCTGTTTTCTCCCTCGACTTCTTCTCTAACGGTATCTGCCAAAATGCGTCCTTTAAATCGATGGCCGAGATATACCGTGTTTCCTGCAATCTGCTAAGAATACCATCAATGTGTGGTAACGGGTACGCGTCTTTTATAGTCCTTTCGTTGACCCTGCGAGCATCAAGACAGGGGCAATTTTTTTTTTCTTTCCTAACTAGAGTAACCGGCGAATTCCAACTGCTGTTACTTTCTTCAATTACTCCCATACTCAGCATTCGATCTAGTTCTGCGTATAGCAACTTCTGGATCACAGGCGAAACGGGGTAATGTCTTTGCTTAACTGGTAAATTTTCAATAACATGTTCTTCAACATCAGAGCGCCCGAGACCCAGAGTTGTAAAACAAGGGAACATGTTTTTCACTCTCTCTAACTCTAACCACTGCTCTGAATTAAGGATACGCTCATCTGTATCGAAAACTAATTCTGAGGATTCTGGAGTCAATTCTGAAATTATAGCTAATTCGTTTTTATCTGGCGCACTTACTGAAGAGCAACCCCTGCTCACGACTTCCATTCCATGTCCTTCGTCACCCCATCCCATAACACCGGTAAAGTGATTACCCTATTACTGGCGTTTCGCCACCTTCAGCAGTTTTTACATTCTGTCCAGTTAAAGAAATAATTTCATGTTTTTTGTGTTTTAAAAATTCAATTGCCCCCTTTCCAATGCAATCGGCACTTGCGTCTGAGTCCAGCAAGGCAACGACATCCTCGCCGTCCAACTTCGTCTTAGCAAAAAAACGGTTATCGCCTTTCAATGTCTTTATGGTCGAAATTATCTTTAGCCTTATCCTTCGAAACTGACGCTGTTTCTCTCTCATGGCCTGAATCTTTTTATAGTTCCTACCTTGCTGAACTAAACTACTTTCTTCCATAAATATTCTAGCTCTTGTTTTCTCATATTCTTTTTTCCTTTGATGCAGTGTTTTGAGGGGAAGCTTAGTACAGGACGATTTCACAAGGACATCACTACATTTATCACGCGTCAAAATTTTTAATGGGACTAATGATCCGGGGACTGCTCCTGTTGGACAGAGGCCCCGGTCATCTCTGGCACTTTCCGATTTAACAAATCTATAATGGGTGGTGGATTAAACCAAACAAAAAGACTCGTCACTACCACAAACAAAACACTTCATTTCATGAAACGCAGACTTACACTTATTATCTTTTACTGTATCTACCTGGGTTCTTTCTAAAGAAATCTCCAGGCATGCCACAACTATAACACAAATTTAAATGAAACGGAGACGGACAAAACACTTGCTTGGACATATTAGACGAAACGCTATTGGAGAAGGATGGTTGTACTGGTACATTTCTTGTGTTAGTCGATGGCCTATTAGGTTGTGGCACTGGCGGTCTAGAGCCACGACTATTATTGAACGACCCCGATGTCGAACCACTTCCCCTAGGGGTACTGTGTCCAATTGCCTCTACGTTCATAAACCTACTAGTAAAATCCGTTTCTTCCAATTCTTCCCTATTAAACTCAACCTCATGGATTCGCTTGTGCCGAGTCCGACTGTCCTTAATAAGTTTTTCGGCTTTTTTACACTATTTTTTTAAATCTGCCAATGAGTTCATGGTGGAGGCGAAAGTCAGACTGGCCAAGCTACTCTTCAAATTGCCTCTTATTATGGATACCAGTTCACCATCAGGGATTTTATTGCGCAATCTAAACGTAATATTATGAACCTCAGCATAAAAATCTTCAAAAGATTCTCCAGACTGCTGCTTACGATCCATAATCTCCCTAATAATTTCATAATCGGAGTCAACCGTTTTATAATGGGAGAGTAACTCCTTTTTTAGGGCAAAGTAGTCGAACACCGGGTCATCTTCATGATCTTCTAATACCTGCCAGTACCACTTCGCTGCGTTGCCCGAGACAAGGCAGTGGAAGTCAGTAAATAGCTGATTATACGATATATCATATTGCTCGCGCATTTTTTCTATTCTGAAAACAAAACTTTCCACTGTCATGTCCCGGGACAACCCATCGAACTTAACGTGCCGTCTATCAAGAGCGATTTTCTTCCTCCTTTCACTCTCGGATGAAGAGTGCGATTCCCCCCCCGGTCCTCGACTTTGCACCTGCCTCACTCTTCCTCCCTCTTCTCTACCTCTACGCTGCGGCCCATCACGCCTGCCTTCATGCAAAGGTTCCGGCGTAGAAGTTGACCCAGGATTAGATGGTGCTGGATTAGAATGTACTGATGTTTCTACACCCGAAATCCGGTTACTCATATTACCCACTTCTCCCCGAATCTTCTGGAACTCCTTCATGCATTCAGCCATCATTTGGTTTTGCTGCATCATCATTGCAAACATCTGGCTAAGACTTGGGACCAACTCGGCCGCGCTTCCACCTGAAGCCCCTATCCCAGCTTCGCGACCCTCTTCGACAATGCCAGCAGCCCCTGGCTCTTGCTCCCCGTCAGACATTTCCAGTGCCTTTTCCAACTTGTTCAAAAAACTTAATGACTGACTTTTTGTATCTTGTTCTTTAAGTTTCGCGGCCTCGGAGCTTCTGGAGCTCAAATAATAAAGTATTACTGCTATGGCAAAAAGCAATAATAAAAAAATTAAATACAGTAAAAAAAAAATTTAAAAAAAATAAAATATTTTTTTTTTTGTACGGGAACACGTATTAAATTCAAAATTTATTATTATTTAATAAAAATTTCTGTCGGTGTGATTTGGTGCCTTCTCTGACAAAAATGCAACCTTCCTATAAATTGGTAAAAAGTTCGTCAAAGTCAGGTCACTGTCCTTTAATTACCCGCTTCCCCCCTATGTTTGTCTTAATATAGGAGCAAGCCAGGACTGCACAATATAAGCTTCAACGTGACTGAATATCAATGGCTACAGCCCTAACCGCCCCTATAACCCCCACCTCCCTTAAGATTGCAGCAGACCAGCCTCACTATCACCCTTGACTAGACGCAAGTTAATGTAGCTGGAGTCCACTACAGCCTAAACGATCCAACCCAAGCATACTCACACTGCATATAATTTGAAAAAGTGCCACTTGGGACTCGGACTCCAAATCTCAAGGAACCTCCTCCAAATCATACACACTTAGCAGGACCAGTATACTACCTTAAGGCTGCCTAGGTACCTGCCCTGACAGACCTGTAGCAGCAACTGCTCCTACTGCCCACACATACCATAGGAAAATTTAAGATAGAAAAGTGATTAGAAAACGAGAAAAAAAATTTAAGAAAAATTAAAGTTCGAAGAAAGTTCGTTGGACGCCAATGTTATGAGTCTAGCTTTATGGGGTGGTACACCTTATAGGCTACGGCATGGTGGCTGACCCGTGCTGCTCGCCGGCTATATAGGGAGGTTCTTGCCACGCAGTGCCCACCACTAACACATAACATGATGAATCATGCCGTCTCAAATTCATTTATGAAAGAAAGAAAGACAGAGAAAAAGAATACATCATTCACACATCTGCCAAATGCCCATACCCATTCACGCCCACTTTATACTGCCATGCCTACAATACCATCCATCACCACTAGTTACCACTAATCATTCCTGAATACCCATTTACCAAAACTCACATACCATAATTGAATACAGAGTGAAAACTCATACGCGAACACTCACAAATGTCGAAAACCAAATCATATGAAGACACATTAGGGACCATTAAAAACCACATAAGAAAATCCTAAACCAGGTATCACTCATACAGGCACTTGCACACACTCATACAGATCTAAGGAAAGAGAAAGAAGAAAGAAAAACAGCACATACACACACCTACATGCCAAGTCCTAAGTCAGTTGTAAGTCCAGTCCACGTTCACGTCCGTCAGCTGGAGCCTACCCACCCTCATATGCGTCGGCTACGGATTGCATCCATGAGTCATGTCATAGCCCCTAAATTCCAACATGACTCCCAATAGCTGACTTCGTCCGTCTGTCCTATCTACCCAACTTACATCACGGCTATCACGATTGCCAGAA
This sequence comes from Meiosimyza platycephala, assembly GCA_963662105.1. Classification (NCBI taxonomy): domain Eukaryota; kingdom Metazoa; phylum Arthropoda; class Insecta; order Diptera; family Lauxaniidae; genus Meiosimyza; species Meiosimyza platycephala. The sequence continues at coordinate 64,627,683 of OY759208.1, forward strand.
AGTTAACACCCACCACACCGACACTGAATGCGTTTAGCAATTCATTGCTAATATTACATTACCAAAAAAAAATTAAAATTAATGCTCAACTAATAAAAGCCGAAGAACAAAAAAAAAATCAAGATATAAGTGTCTTGACCAAACCGTTAAACGTTTAAATAAGTTGCAGATAAAAAAAAAAGATTTTGTATCTGTGTATTTTTGTTTTTTTTTTTTTTATTATAAATTTTTAAATTAAGGTGGTATAAAATTCAAACATAAATAAATTTAATGTAACTAAATGCATAGGTAAGCGATGCAAAAATGGTTAAATTCAGTATGCATTTGTTTTTCCAGAAATAACTTGAAACTCCGTACGTAAATCGGATTTAAATTTAACTAACAAGTAAGTAAATTCAGCTTTTATTTAATTTAAAGATGAGTAAATTTAATACATAGTAGGTAATTTAAAAGGTAAGTAAATTTTAAGTTTAGGTAAATTCAAAAGTAATTTTAATTTAAGTAAATTCAAAAATAATTTAATTTTTAGGTAGATTCAAAAATAAGTTCATTTTATGTAAATTCAAAAATAATTTAACTTTATGTAAATTCAAAAATAATTTAACTTTAGGTAAGTTAATTTTAGGTAGTTTAAACAGCATGTAAATTTTAATTTTTGGTAATTTAAAAAAAATGTAAGTAAACTTTAATTTTTAGTTAATTCACAAGTAAATTTTAATTTTTAGGTAAATTCAAAAGTAGGTAAATCTTAATTTTAGGTAATTTCAAAGGTAAGTAAATTTTAGGTAAATTCAAAAGTAAGTATATTTTTAGGTAATTTAAAAGGTAATTAAATTTTAGGTAAATTCAAAAGTAAGTATATTTTTAGGTAATTTAAAAGGTAATTAAATTTTAATTTAAAAAAAAATAAGTAAATTTAATACATATTAGGTAAATTCAATAATAACTGAATGTTTAATAAATTAATTTTTAAATCAGTTGTTTATATTTTTTTTCTTTTGTTTGCATATATAACTCTGAAATTTATGATTTTATTATTTTTGTTTATTTCAGTAACTCCAATTTTTTTTCTCAAATAATTTACATTTGCTTCCGTGAGGAGGTTACTTTTGTTGTATACTGTGTGTTTTAATGTACTTTCGAGCGCTTAAAGGAAAATAGAAATAATCAAACTCACCAATCTTTTGCTACGATGATGGCGCCAGCAACTGCAAAACAGGGAGACTCCAAAGTTGTTCTAAATAAAAGAAACTCAAAAATATAGGCAACGCACAGTAATCATTAGTTTTATAGCAAATGTACCAACTAACTTTTCTTGTTAAATTTTTCTGTTTACTTATATGTATTAAATTTGTTTTTGTAAAAGAACTTCACTTTTGAATTTAGAAGAAAACGATTTATAAAAAAAAAATTATAGTTGATGCAAAACAATAGAAAAACTCCAAAGTGACTTTGAATTCAATAAAAAAAATGATTTGCAAAACTTGAAAGCTGATTCTTCGTGCTTTTTTTTTTATATAAAAAAAATACTTCATTTTAAATTTGTAGTTTAAATGGCTCCCTACGTTTGTGCGCTTTCAGCCTTATGTTAAAAAAATTTCTTCCCGCGCAGCTTCTCGACAGTTGACCTTCGCGCTTGGGATTTTAATACCCAAGATTTTTGAGACCCTCTGGAGCCAAGGACCTGGATTGAAATTGAATCTAATTAAAATCATTTATTCCTGCTATACTCAAATCTCGTAATAGTTACCTCAATTTTTAATTCTGGTGTAAATATGTTTATGCCAGTAGGTACGCATAGACCTATGTACTTAAGGCCTTAAGACTGCATTTCAACTAATTAACGCAAAATGCTTTAATTTCACGAGATTATGGATAAAGAAAAAATTGGTGCTAATAATTTTTCCTAAATCACTTTATTTGATTTTGTTTTTATTTTCTTCTTTTTTTTCTTTTTTTATGTTAGCAAATTAAAAACACTTTTGCTTCTCTTTATACAAATGCAATCGCTTTGCTAACGTTTCACGAATCAATTAACGTTTACTTTGGTATTACCAAATGACCTTACTCCCTTGTTTACTCGTTGGCATTCCCTTATCCGCTGAATAAGCATCAATTCCAGAGAAATGGTGCCACCCTGTTTCTTTCATCTCCCAGCTACATTCATTCACCTCACACAGCCTCCGAGACTCACTGTACTACATAAGAACTTCTGAAACAAATATTACAAACCTAACTTAGACTAAGGATAATAAATAAATTAAACACTAAATAATCAAAAATAAATAAAATCTATCAATTAAAACTACATCTATATTGCACAATGTCTACCAATAAATATTGCATTCTCCCTTAAACCTATTGCACTTTCTTCTGAACCAGGCATTTGGAAGTTTGCTAAACTTCACGCGTAGTTGATACATTTTGCTGCATCTTCGACTCATTTATTTTACGGTCAAACGGAAAGCAACACGGTTACAATATTTCGCATCGTCTTAGTATCATGTTCTCCATCCCTAATGCTTTCAATAATTTGAAAGTAAGCATATCTAAATATGAGTTATTTTGGTTGACTAAAAAAAAATTACATTGCTTAAATGCAGTTTTTTTTTTTTGTGTTTTGGCAAAAATGAAGCGACTGGTTCACGACTAAACAGCACAAAAACATTCCACTTCATATGAAGCAAAATAAATATTGCACTATATACTGTTAAACCTAATATTGCACATGAACCTAAATTATTATTGCACTAATTCTAAACCTAATGTTGCACTTTTCCCTAGACTATGACTACTATTGCACATATCCTAAACCTAATATTGCCATTATCCTATGCTACAAACAAATCTTTTGCATGGTATACGCCGAGCTTTTTCCCTGCTACATTGCTCAATTCATATAAGGAGTTGCCAATAGACTTTAAGACGATGCACTTTATATGAGTTGGGGCCAGTTTGGAATTGTAGCCTTCAACCAGACAGCTTTGTTTAAAGTTTCGGCGATATACCATTTGTCCTACTCTAAATTTAACGTCTCTACTCCTGGTATTGTAGACTTTCGTACTTTTTTCATGAGCCAACTTTAATTCATTAAAAATTCTTTTCTTAGTAGCTGCTGCTTGTCAGCATTGTCAATAGTAAAATCTACATTTTTCACTCCACCATGTTTGCGCATAATTTCATATGACCCACCGTGCTGTATCATATGCATTCCAAAAATGGCATAGAAAGGGTCCACACCAATGGAGCTGTGTGTTGCGCTTCTCAGTGCAAAAGCAGCATCACTCACATGTGTGTCCCAATTGCGCTGGTTTTCTCCTACAAACGCTCTTACAATTTGGAGCACCGATCGATTGACCCTTTCTGACGCATTTGCCTGAGGGGAATAAAAGGCTGTCTTTATGTGTCTAACACCATACTTTGTGAGAAAGGATTTAAACATTTCAGCTATAAATTGTTTGCCATTGTCGGAATGGACAAACTCGGGTACTCCAAATACATGAAAAACGTCTCTTTCTAGGAACTTTACTACGTCCGCGGCTGTCGCCTTACGCATTGGCCTTAGGAAAACGAATTTAGAAAAATGATCCAGGCACACGAAAATGAAACAGTTATCGTCTTTGGTCCTAGGATAAGGCCCCATAAAGTCAATATAGAGGCGTTGAAAGGGTCGTTCAGTTATTTGTTGATCCCCCATCGGTGGACGACGAATCGTGCTTACCGTTTTTGTTTCCTTGCAATTATCACAGTCCTTCACCAAGGCCTGAACATGCGATACCATTCCTGGCCAAAAATATTTTCCTTTGAGCCGAGAGAGCGTTTTATGTATTCCTCCATGACCGGCTGAGGGAGAGCAATGTGCACCTTTTAAAAGCCCCTCACGCAACCCAGACGGTACCCAAAGCTTCCATGCCCTATCTTCTTGGATAGCATCACGAGTGCTAAATATCGTCCTTTTAAAACAAAACCGTCAGATATATAAAGGTCAGGTAGTTTTTCTTTATTTTCGTTGATCGTATTTTTCAACTCGTCATATTCGTCAGATTTAAAATAGGGTGAATCAAAGTCTACATCTATTTTTCTATCTATCACTATAAGTTCGTCCATATGCATTCGGGAAAGAGCGTCTGGTACCACATTTTGTGCACCCTTGCGGTGTTCTATATTAACATTGTAAGCCTGAAGTTTTAAGCTCCATCTGGCAAGTCTTCCAGAAAGATCTTTCTGGCCCATAAGCCATTTCAAGCTCGCGTGGTCCGTGATTATTGTGAAAGGCAAACCTTCCACATAAGGACGGAACCTTTTTACGCTTAGTACTGCGGCATAACATTCAAGCTCAGTAACACTGTAGTTCCTCTGAGCTTTGTTAAGTTTAGCTGAGGTATAAGCAATTGGACGCTCATTCCCTTCGTCATCTACTTGAAATAGTACGCCACCTACTCCATGACTGCTGGCGTCACATTGAATAAAAAAGTGCTTGCTAAAGTCAGGATTTGTCAAAAGGGGCGCTGAAGCTAAACTTTGCTTCACCTTGTCAAATGATACCGTCATATGAAATTTTTTTATTTTGTCCTTAGTTAGGCAGTCATGTAATGGAGCTGCTATCGTCGCATAATCTTTTATAAATCGTCTATACCATCCTGATATTCCAAGCAACCGCCTGAGCTGTTTTGGGGACTTTGGTATCGGAAATTCGCTAATCGCAGTCACTTTCCCGGCCTCTGTCCTGACGCTCCCATCGCCCACTACGAAACCCAAATACTTGAACTCTTTGTAGCAAAATTTGCTTTTCCCCACATTGATGGTGAGCTTAGCATCTCGCAAACACTTTGCAACCTCTTTCAGCAGCAATACATGAGCATCAAAATTGGCAGAAGACACTAGGAGGTCATCGAGGTAAACAAAGACATTCTCACGTAATGCCGCGGGAATGACTTTGTCCATCAGCCGACACATTCTCTGGGCAGCGTTGCACAATCCAAACGGCATCACCGTGAAATGGTACAACGGCCGCCCAGGGACTGTGAAGGCTGTTTTCTCCCTCGACTTCTTCTCTAACGGTATCTGCCAAAATGCGTCCTTTAAATCGATGGCCGAGATATACCGTGTTTCCTGCAATCTGCTAAGAATACCATCAATGTGTGGTAACGGGTACGCGTCTTTTATAGTCCTTTCGTTGACCCTGCGAGCATCAAGACAGGGGCAATTTTTTTTTTCTTTCCTAACTAGAGTAACCGGCGAATTCCAACTGCTGTTACTTTCTTCAATTACTCCCATACTCAGCATTCGATCTAGTTCTGCGTATAGCAACTTCTGGATCACAGGCGAAACGGGGTAATGTCTTTGCTTAACTGGTAAATTTTCAATAACATGTTCTTCAACATCAGAGCGCCCGAGACCCAGAGTTGTAAAACAAGGGAACATGTTTTTCACTCTCTCTAACTCTAACCACTGCTCTGAATTAAGGATACGCTCATCTGTATCGAAAACTAATTCTGAGGATTCTGGAGTCAATTCTGAAATTATAGCTAATTCGTTTTTATCTGGCGCACTTACTGAAGAGCAACCCCTGCTCACGACTTCCATTCCATGTCCTTCGTCACCCCATCCCATAACACCGGTAAAGTGATTACCCTATTACTGGCGTTTCGCCACCTTCAGCAGTTTTTACATTCTGTCCAGTTAAAGAAATAATTTCATGTTTTTTGTGTTTTAAAAATTCAATTGCCCCCTTTCCAATGCAATCGGCACTTGCGTCTGAGTCCAGCAAGGCAACGACATCCTCGCCGTCCAACTTCGTCTTAGCAAAAAAACGGTTATCGCCTTTCAATGTCTTTATGGTCGAAATTATCTTTAGCCTTATCCTTCGAAACTGACGCTGTTTCTCTCTCATGGCCTGAATCTTTTTATAGTTCCTACCTTGCTGAACTAAACTACTTTCTTCCATAAATATTCTAGCTCTTGTTTTCTCATATTCTTTTTTCCTTTGATGCAGTGTTTTGAGGGGAAGCTTAGTACAGGACGATTTCACAAGGACATCACTACATTTATCACGCGTCAAAATTTTTAATGGGACTAATGATCCGGGGACTGCTCCTGTTGGACAGAGGCCCCGGTCATCTCTGGCACTTTCCGATTTAACAAATCTATAATGGGTGGTGGATTAAACCAAACAAAAAGACTCGTCACTACCACAAACAAAACACTTCATTTCATGAAACGCAGACTTACACTTATTATCTTTTACTGTATCTACCTGGGTTCTTTCTAAAGAAATCTCCAGGCATGCCACAACTATAACACAAATTTAAATGAAACGGAGACGGACAAAACACTTGCTTGGACATATTAGACGAAACGCTATTGAAGAAGGATGGTTGTACTGGTACATTTCTTGTGTTAGTCGATGGCCTATTAGGTTGTGGCACTGGCGGTCTAGAGCCACGACTATTATTGAACGACCCCGATGTCGAACCACTTCCCCTAGGGGTACTGTGTCCAATTGCCTCTACGTTCATAAACCTACTAGTAAAATCCGTTTCTTCCAATTCTTCCCTATTAAACTCAACCTCATGGATTCGCTTGTGCCGAGTCCGACTGTCCTTAATAAGTTTTTCGGCTTTTTTACACTATTTTTTTAATCTGCCAATGAGTTCATGGTGGAGGCGAAAGTCAGACTGGCCAAGCTACTCTTCAAATTGCCTCTTATTATGGATACCAGTTCACCATCAGGGATTTTATTGCGCAATCTAAACGTAATATTATGAACCTCAGCATAAAAATCTTCAAAAGATTCTCCAGACTGCTGCTTACGATCCATAATCTCCCTAATAATTTCATAATCGGAGTCAACCGTTTTATAATGGGAGAGTAACTCCTTTTTTAGGGCAAAGTAGTCGAACACCGGGTCATCTTCATGATCTTCTAATACCTGCCAGTACCACTTCGCTGCGTTGCCCGAGACAAGGCAGTGGAAGTCAGTAAATAGCTGATTATACGATATATCATATTGCTCGCGCATTTTTTCTATTCTGAAAACAAAACTTTCCACTGTCATGTCCCGGGACAACCCATCGAACTTAACGTGCCGTCTATCAAGAGCGATTTTCTTCCTCCTTTCACTCTCGGATGAAGAGTGCGATTCCCCCCCCGGTCCTCGACTTTGCACCTGCCTCACTCTTCCTCCCTCTTCTCTACCTCTACGCTGCGGCCCATCACGCCTGCCTTCATGCAAAGGTTCCGGCGTAGAAGTTGACCCAGGATTAGATGGTGCTGGATTAGAATGTACTGATGTTTCTACACCCGAAATCCGGTTACTCAAATTACCCACTTCTCCCCGAATCTTCTGGAACTCCTTCATGCATTCAGCCATCATTTGGTTTTGCTGCATCATCATTGCAAACATCTGGCTAAGACTTGGGACCAACTCGGCCGCGCTTCCACCTGAAGCCCCTATCCCAGCTTCGCGACCCTCTTCGACAATGCCAGCAGCCCCTGGCTCTTGCTCCCCGTCAGACATTTCCAGTGCCTTTTCCAACTTGTTCAAAAAACTTAATGACTGACTTTTTGTATCTTGTTCTTTAAGTTTCGCGGCCTCGGAGCTTCTGGAGCTCAAATAATAAAGTATTACTGCTATGGCAAAAAGCAATAATAAAAAAATTAAATACAGTAAAAAAAAAATTTAAAAAAAATAAAATAATTTTTTTTTTTTGTACGGGAACACGTATTAAATTCAAAATTTATTATTATTTAATAAAAATTTCTGTCGGTGTGATTTGGTGCCTTCTCTGACAAAAATGCAACCTTCCTATAAATTGGTAAAAAGTTCGTCAAAGTCAGGTCACTGTCCTTTAATTACCCGCTTCCCCCCTATGTTTGTCTTAATATAGGAGCAAGCCAGGACTGCACAATATAAGCTTCAACGTGACTGAATATCAATGGCTACAGCCCTAACCGCCCCTATAACCCCCACCTCCCTTAAGATTGCAGCAGACCAGCCTCACTATCACCCTTGACTAGACGCAAGTTAATGTAGCTGGAGTCCACTACAGCCTAAACGATCCAACCCAAGCATACTCACACTGCATATAATTTGAAAAAGTGCCACTTGGGACTCGGACTCCAAATCTCAAGGAACCTCCTCCAAATCATACACACTTAGCAGGACCAGTATACTACCTTAAGGCTGCCTAGGTACCTGCCCTGACAGACCTGTAGCAGCAACTGCTCCTACTGCCCACACATACCATAGGAAAATTTAAGATAGAAAAGTGATTAGAAAACGAGAAAAAAAATTTAAGAAAAATTAAAGTTCGAAGAAAGTTCGTTGGACGCCAATGTTATGAGTCTAGCTTTATGGGGTGGTACACCTTATAGGCTACGGCATGGTGGCTGACCCGTGCTGCTCGCCGGCTATATAGGGAGGTTCTTGCCACGCAGTGCCCACCACTAACACATAACATGATGAATCATGCCGTCTCAAATTCATTTATGAAAGAAAGAAAGACAGAGAAAAAGAATACATCATTCACACATCTGCCAAATGCCCATACCCATTCACGCCCACTTTATACTGCCATGCCTACAATACCATCCATCACCACTAGTTACCACTAATCATTCCTGAATACCCATTTACCGAAACTCACATAGCATAATTGAATACAGAGTGAAAACTCATACGCGAACACTCACAAATGTCGAAAACCAAATCATATGAAGACACATTAGGGACCATTAAAAACCACATAAGAAAATCCTAAACCAGGTATCACTCATACAGGCACTTGCATACACTCATACAGATCTAAGGAAAGAGAAAGAAGAAAGAAAAACTGCACATACACACACCTACATGCCAAGTCCTAAGTCAGTTGTAAGTCCAGTCCACGTTCACGTCCGTCAGCTGGAGCCTACCCACCCTCATATGCGTCGGTTACGGATTGCATCCATGAGTCATGTCATAGCCCCTAAATTCCAACATGACTCCCAATAGCTGTCTTCGTCCGTCTGTCCTATCTACCCAACTTACATCACGGCTATCACCCCTGCCAGAAAGTTAACACCCACCACACCGACACTGAATGCGTTTAGCAATTCATTGCTAATATTACATTACCAAAAAAAAATTAAAATTAATGCTCAACTCATAAAAGCCGAAGAACAAAAAAAAAATCAAGAAGTGTTTTGACCAAACCGTTAAACGTTTAAATAAGTTGCAGATAAAAAAAAAAGATTTTGTATCTGTGTATTTTTGTTTTTTTTTTTTATTATAAATTTTTAAATTAAGGTGGTATAAAATTCAAACATCAATAAATTTAATGTAACTAAATGCATAGTTAAGCGATGCAAAAATGGTTAAATTCAGTATGAATTTTTTTTCAGAAATAACTTGAAACTCCGTACGTAAATCGGATTGAAATTTAACTAACAAGTAAGTAAATTCAGCTTTTATTTAATTTAAAGATGAGTAAATTTAATACATAGTAGGTAATTTAAAAGGTAAGTAAATTTTAAGTTTAGGTAAATTCAAAAATAATTTTAATTTAAGTAAATTCAAAAATAATTTAATTTTTAGGTAGATTCAAAAATAAGTTCATTTTATGTAAATTCAAAAATAATTTAACTTTATGTAAATTCAAAAATAATTTAACTTTAGGTAAGTTAATTTTAGGTAGTTTAAACAGCAAGTAAATTTTAATTTTTGGTAATTTAAAAAAAAATGTAAGTAAACTTTAATTTTTAGGTAATTCACAAGTAAATTTTAATTTTTAGGTAAATTCAAAAGTAGGTAAATCTTAATTTTAGGTAATTTCAAAGGTAAGTAAATTTTAGGTAAATTCAAAAGTAAGTATATTTTTAGGTAATTTAAAAGGAAATTAAATTTTAGGTAAATTCAAAAGTAAGTATATTTTTAGGTAATTTAAAAGGAAATTAAATTTTAATTTAAAAACAAAAAAAAATAAGTAAATTTAATACATATTAGGTAAATTCAATAATAAGTAAAATGAACTGAATGTTTAATAAATTAATTTTTAAATCAGTTGTTTATATTTGTTTTTCTTTTGTTTGCATAAATAACTCTGAAATTTATGATTTTTGTTTATTTCAGTAACTCCAATTTTTTTTCTCAAATAATTTACATTTGCTTCCGTGTGGAGGTTACTTTTGTTGTATACTGTGTGTTTTAATGTACTTTCGAGCGCTTAAAGGAAACTAGAAACAATCAAACTCACCAATCTTTTGCTACGATGATGGCGCCAGCAACTGCAAAACAGGGAGACTCCAAAGTTGTTCTAAATAAAAGAAACTCAAAAATATAGGCAACGCACAGTAATCATTAGTTCTATAGCAAATGTACCAACTAACTTTTCTTGTTAAATTTTTCTGTTTACTTATATGTATTAAATTTGTTTTTGTAAAAGAACTTCACTTTTGAATTTAGAAGAAAACGATTTATAAAAAAAAAATTATAGTTGATGCAAAACAATAGAAAAACTCCAAAGTGACTTTGAATTCAATAAAAAAAATGATTTGCAAAACTTGAAAGCTAATTCTTCGTGCTTTTTTTTTATATAAAAAAAATACTTCATTTTAAATTTGTAGTTTAAATTGCTCCCTACGTTTGCGCGCTTTCAGCCTTATGTTAAAAAAATGTCTTCCCGCGCAGCCTCTCGACAGTTGACCTTCGCGCTTGGGATTTTAATACCCAAGACTTTTGAGGCCCTCTGGAGCCAAGGACCTGGATTGAAATTGAATCCAATTAAAATCATTTATTCCTGCTATACTCAAATCTCGTAATAGTTACCTCAATTTTTAATTCTGGTGTAAATATGTTTATGCCAGTAGGTACGCATAGACCTATGTACTTAAGGTCTTAAGACTGCATTTCAACTAATTAACGCAAAATGCTTTAATTTCACGAGATTCTGGATAAAGAAAAAATTGGTGCTAATAATTTTTCCTAAATCACTTTATTTGATTTTGTTTTTTTTTTGTTTTTTTTTGTTTTTTTTTTAAAAACACTTTTGCTTATTTTTATACAAATGCAATCGCTTTGCTAACTTTTCACGAATCAATTAACGTCTACTTTGGTATTACCGAATGACCTTACTCCCTTGTTTACTCGTTGGCATTCCCTTATCCGCTGAATAAGCATCAATTCCAGAGAAATGGTGCCACCCTGTTTCTTTCATCTCCCAGCTACATTCAATCACCTCACACATTCTTAAAATTTTTCATTCTAGGAAATCCACCCTAGATTCATACATTTTAAAACACCCTTATTCCATTCAAAACAATAAAAAATTTCATATCACCCTAAATATGCCTATATCTTCTGTCCCAAACAATGAAAATTAATTAAAACACTTAACAACACTACTAAATTCACAATAGACAACATTCTCGTGGATAAATGTGACAGTGGCTGTCAAAAAACTATTAAGCAAAAATAAAAAAAACCATCGAATGATGCAGGAGTTTATGGCTCCACGAAAATTAAAAATAATAAATACGGATAATAAAACAAATCAAACTCAAAACACCAATACACATCGGGGATTATTAAAACAAACAAAACAATTAAGTGCACAGCGACAAATAAAACAAAAATGCAAGAAGACAACTTTAACCTAAAAAAAACAACAATGAAGGTATTGTGCGAGCGCCTCGCAGCACCCGCAAACTGCGCTGCTAGTGTAAACAAGCTGGCGCAACAGTTGTCAGCGGAGCACTGGCCGACTGATTCCTGTAAGGATGAACGTTCTTTGTGCCATCGATTGCAGTTGAAGAAGGTGTGCTCTGCGTCATCTTCATCAGCGTCTCCATATATACAGAAAGGGTGCTCTGTTTTGCCCATACAGTGTAGATACTTCTGGAACTATTCATGGCCCGATAAAAACAGAGTGAGGTAATTATTGACCTCGCCAAAGTCTCTCTCTAACCATCTTCTTATGCAAGAGATTAATCTTTTTGTCCACCTGCCGCTGACTTCCAAGCGATACTTATCCTGCCACTTAGAGAGGGTTTGCTGCCTTGCGTCTGCAAAGTTTATAATCAGGTTTCCCTCCTTTTTTGCATCCCAGACCATTTTACGTTCGCTGGCTAGTAGATCAATGGGGATAACCCCATTTATTACTAGCACAGCCACTTCGGAGACTGTGCGGTACGCACATGCACACTGAGCGCAGCTGTTCGTTGCACTCTCAGTAGCGTTTTTTGCCGACATTTCGCCTCTAGCGTTCCTGTCCATATCTCACTGCCGTAGAGCAGTATCGAGTTTGTTGTCGCCATTAGAAGTTTCCGTTTACTTTGCGTTGGTCCACCGATGTTTGCCATGAGCTTGCTAAGCATGCCAGTTATCTTGGCTGCTTTTGTTGCTGCGTGTTGTAATTGAGCCCAGAATGTCAATTTTGAGTCAACTCTTACGCCGAGGTACTTGACTACCTTCTTTGTTGTAAGTATGCTGTCGCATACTAGCAGCTCCAGTTCTAATGGTATGTGTCGCTTAGTAAGCAGTATAACCTCCGTCCTTTCTGTGGCGTTGGAGTCCGTGAGCCCTAAACCCTTCCCTTGTCCTTAGAATAACCTGGTTTAATTTTCTCCTGGCCTCTTCGATGTTGCGAGCCATTATTACACCCGCAATGGGTTCTGCGTACCCCACCAGATGTGTATTATCCGGTATTTCGATTCGAAGGATTCCGTCGTAGGTCAAGTTCCAGAGGTCTGGGCCTAGGATAGACCCTTCCGCTGCTCTGGATGTTATCCTTTTTGTCTTTCTTCCTTCGCTGGTGTCATAAATGAGCTCCCGATCCCTTAGATAGCTCTGCAGGATCCTCAGCAGATATTGCGGAGTAGCAAACCTTAGCTTAAGAGCTTCAATGATATCTGACCACCTGAGGCTGTTCAAAGCGTTGCGTATGTCTAGTGTTGCCAACAAGACAATCCTCCAGAAGTGATGGTTCCCTCGCTGTGCGTGTTCTACGCTAGACACTACATCTTCTATAGCGCCAAGAGTTGACCTTCCTGCTCTGAATCCATGTTGGCGTTCCGATAATCCACCAGCGTCTTCAATAACTGCGGATAAGCGAGTTTTTATCATCTTCTCTAGCAGCTTCCCAGCGCTATCAAGCATACACAGTGGTCTGTATGCTGATGATTGGAGATCCTAATTTGCCTTTGCTGATCAGTACTAGTTTTTGCTTTTTCCACACTTCGGGGAATAAGCCTTCCTTAAGGCACGCATTATACATCGACAGTATAACACTTGGGCGATTTGCCGCTACTATTTTCAGTATTTCTGCAGGGATTCCATCAGGTCCTGGAGCCTTGCTGATCTTGAGAGATTTTGCTGCTCCTTTTAGTTCTTCCTCAGAAAATAATGGGGTTAATCCAACAGGCAGCGCGTCTTGTTCTTCCTGCTGCAGGTTATGCGTAGGGAATAAGGCATCAACGATGTTGCACAGTCCTCTTGAAGCACCGGCAAGTTTTATAAGAATGTACCCGAAAACTAATTATGTGGAAATGTTCTATATGTTTTCAGAATTAAGTCCTGCTAAACATGAAATCGTACCAGATCCTGTTCTCGAATAATATATGTATGTATATATGCATATATGTGCATTAGGCTGGTTTAAAATCGTATGGAAAAATGAAATGCAGCCAAAATTCTGGTGCTCAGGCCTGAAAATATGCCTTGAGCCTATGAAGCCCTTGTGGCAAAATTTCATTTGAATCGGACCATGAGAAGGCGTGTCAGCGGGCCGATTTGTGTGATTATTTCTTTTACTTATAAAAAATATCAACTTCGAGGTATATTCGTGGTTGTCATTTTTTACGGAATCAGTATGATGTGAAATATGTGTGAAAATTATAAATCAGAAAATCATCGCAAATTTGAGTATTGATTCATTGATACGAATGTGAAAAATGCAAAAAAATCTGACATATGTCCACTTTGCTCGTCCGAAACCATACCTATTTGATATTTTTCAGCCACGGCACTATGAGCAATTGATTGGAAATCGTCTTTTACACAGAAAACGATGTGTATACAATTTTTGGTACCAACGATGCTACCTGGAGAAATTTTTGATTAATAATAGCAAGCATTTTCGTCATAAGAAAATAAAGATTTTTAGTTTATTTTTGTTCAAGACACGCTAATATTTCGCATTTGTCCATTTTGTAGATTTTTTTCGGTTTTCGGCAGCCACTTTAAGTAAATGTAAAAAATCTACAAAATGGACAAATGCGAAATATTAGCGTTTCTTGAACAAAAATAAACTAAAAATCTTTATTTTCTTATGACGAAAATGCTTCCTTTTATTAATCAAAAATTTCTCCAGGTAGCATCATTGGTACAAAAAATTTTTTATAAATCGTTTTCTGTGTAAAAAAAGATTACCAATCGATTGCGCATTGGACCGTGCCCGAAAAATATAAAGTAGTTATGATTTCGGACGGGCAAAGTGGACGTTTTTCGGTATTTTTAACATTTTTCACATTCGTATCAATGAATCAATACTCAAATTTGCGATGATTTTCTGATTTATAATTTTCACACATATTTCACATCATACTGATTCCGTAAAAAATGACAACCACGAATATACCTCGAAGTTGATATTTTTTATAAGTAAAAGAAATAATCACACAAATCGGCCCGCTGACACGCCTTCTCATGGTCCGATTCGAGTGAAATTTTGCCACAAGGGCTTCATAGGCTCAAGGCATATTTTGAGGCCTGAGCACCAGAAGTTTGACTGCATTTCATTTTTCCATACGATTTTAAACCAGCCTAATGCTCATATATGCATATATACATATATTATTCGAGAACAGGATCTGGTACGATTTCAAGGTTTAGCAGGACTTAATTCTGAAAACATATAGAACATTTCCACATAATTAGTTTTCGGGCACATTTTTATAAAACTTGCCTGTGCTTCAAGAGGACTGTGGTTGCTCATGGTTTCCCCGTCCTTATTTGGGCCAGGAGCCTAGTTTCTTCATAACGATCTTATAGCCGAGACCCCATAGGTTGTTGTTCAGATCATTGAGGAGTTCCTCCCATTTTTCTCTTTTGCTACGCTCTACGGCAAGCTTTAAGTGTTTCTTGGCTTGCCAGTAGTTTTCGACTTCATTTGTAGCTGCGCCTAATCGTCTGGCTCTAGTGAGTTTCCTCCTCATCCGTAGGCAGTTCTGTCTGATTTCCG
Organism: Meiosimyza platycephala; assembly: GCA_963662105.1. NCBI lineage: Eukaryota > Metazoa > Arthropoda > Insecta > Diptera > Lauxaniidae > Meiosimyza > Meiosimyza platycephala. The sequence continues at coordinate 64,642,901 of OY759208.1, forward strand.
CTATTTCTTCCGTCGACCAGTATACGACATCTTTTCTGCGCCTTGCAGCCTTGAGCTAATCGCTGCATAGTCGCATTTGTGAGAGTTCTGGCGTCCCTAGTTGTGTCAGTTGGCAATTAGTTTTTGTCAATATTTGCCAGCAAATATTCGTATCTAAGTTTCGCTACATTCCATTTTCGCGTGCCTCTTCTTGTTGGTGCTTGGATGGGGCGACTTCCTGAGTCTAGATGTTAAGTGATGTACTGGTGATCACTACCAGTAAAATCTTCTACGACTTTCCAATCTTTAAACATTCCAGCTAAGCTTTCTGACACTAGAGTGATATCTGGTGTGGTGGCCTTGCACCCTGGTCTTCTGTAGGTCGTAGCTGCGCCAATGTTAGCGATGGCTAAGCCCAGCCTAGCGGCCATGTTTAGCACGCGTCTGCCTCTGGAGTTTGTTGCTGCCGTTCCCCATTCGACAGCTTTAGCGTTGGAATCTCCAGCGATGATGAAGGGACCTCCAATTTCCAGCACTTTGTCTTCGATGCTTTCGAGCTTCTTCTGGAATTCAGCAATGCTATCGCTTGGGGTTAGGTAACAGCTGAGCAAAGTGAAGCTCGTGTTTTGCACGTATACGAAGCAATTCCCTGCACCTTTAAGTGCATTGACAAACCTGCTGTTGCTAGGCAGCCAGATTGCTGCAGTACCGGTCTCATCTTCTAACCAGATTTCTTGATTCTCTCGGCCATACTGTTGGCTTATAAAGACAACGTTCACTTTCTTCTCTATTGCCATTTGCTCTAATAGCGCATCAGCCGTTCTGCTTCGATGCATGTTGGCCTGAAGTATTCTCACTTTGTCGGTTGGCAGTGAGTTGAGCCAGGTATATGATCTACCCGGGTACGGCCAGCTTCTGTGCACAGGCAGCACTTTGGTCTCTTGCTGCACTCCTTTATTTTATGTCCTGGCTCTCCACATCTCATGCACAGTCCTTCACCTTTCCTATCCGGTCCCTTGCAGTCCATTTGCAAGTGGCCCATTCCGAAACATCGGAAACATCGTTTGATGCTTGAGCAGAGTCTAATTCTGGCTCTGACATAACCGATTTTATGCTATCTTCTTTGAGCAATTTTTCCGCTTTTTCTTGCGCTAGTGTTACAAACGCTCGTATTTGCTCGCGCTTGTTTGGTGCCGTTACCCTGACGCGCATTTCCTCAAGTTGATTTCCTAGCACCTTTTTGAGTGGCCTGTTCAACTTCTAGTTGGACAGTAAGAGAATCCAGGTCTCTTATTTCCACTGTAGCGACTGGTTTCAGCTCCATTACAGAAGCATCTTCCTTTACAGTGGTTTTCAGCCTCTGGAGAAATTCGGGTTCCACCTTTCCCCTTTTTTCCATTTCTAGGAGGAGTGCACCAGTCCTCGTTTTTCTGATGCTTCTTATATTGCCGACCTCTTCGGGCTGAATTTTGCTACGCAGGTTTTTGAGCACCTCCACTTAGCTATGTCCTTCTGTCGGTTTTATGAGGACTTCCTCCGGTTTCGACCGTTGCCTTCTCTCTCTTCTCTTTTTTGGGGTTTTCCCTCCTCTCCTTACTTCTCTCTCCTTTTCCTTCTTTGTTTCGCCCGTTCTTCTGAGAGGGTTTGGTTTTGCTCGTCTTTTGACTTCTTGCCATTTCTCAGAGTTATTTTCCTGCGGCTTTTCACCTTTATCGGACTTTGCCACGTTTGTTGCTGTCCTTTTTGGGCGCGGGAGAGCCGTGGTGTTTGCTTTTTCCCTCGGTCTTTTGCCTGTACTAGGCTGCGCCGGGCTCGATGCGTGCCTTATCGGGCGGGCTGATGGAGTTTCATTTGCTACAGCTGCATTTGTCTCCGGAGGTGCGGTCTTCTTTTTCTCCTCCTCCAATCTTCGCCAAGCTCTTCGACTATGCGTAATAATGTCAAACAGTTCCTCCAATTTCGTGACACCAACTTTTACATCCATGCTGATGTTCCTCTGTTTTTGCATGGCCTGTTTCATCTTAGTAATAGCCAATCGGCACTTAGCCAGTGCCTGCTTCCCATCTTCACGCAGCTTGCGGAGATATTGCTGGCGCGGAGAGGGTTTCTCTTCTTCAGTTCTGCCTGATGTGAATACAGGCAAAGACGTCACAATTTCTGTGTTGACTGCTTCTTCTTCAATCTGTTTGGGCAGTCCCGGCGTCTTTTTTGGCTGACTGCCTCTAGCAGTCGTTTGGCCAAGTGTTCTCAACACGGTTGTGAGTCTCTTGGGACATGCACCATGTTGGTTTCCACTGTTGGGAGTTCCATCGTTTTGTGCTGTTAGGTCTACTTCCATGGCAGCAGCGATAGCGGCAGCGCTAGTGGAAGCGACCGGAGACCTCCTCAGCTTTGATCTCTTGTCGAAGGGGTAGTTGTTCGTCTTTTCGTCCATCTCTGTTGTTTCCTTTATTGACACATGGTTTTTAAATTCAGCGTATCGTGCGTAGGGGGGCGGACCGCAATAGCCAGGAACGGGTATACCCTCGGGTTGACACCCCTACCCCAGTTCCCTGAGGAACTGGCCTGCGCTTTGCTAGTCCCGGAAGACACGGACAGACTAGTGCTCGCCCGGAGCAATGCAAACATCTACTTCTGCATCCAATACTCCCCTGACCAGGGCCCGAAGTAGCTGGTTTCTGCAACGTAACACGACGGTCATCGCGGTAGAGCAAGCTCACATCACCTCCTTCAGCGGGACCATCAGGAAAAATGGGTTCCGTTTCCGGAGGACTCCCAATGTGCCGCGGGAAATAAATGTCATGCTTCCATTGATCAGCTCGTCATCATTGTCCTAATCCAAGTCATCATCATTTCATTATATTTAATGCTAATGATAGTGCTTCCCTACTGAACACAATAACTCTTATGTTCAGTAGTTAAACACATCCAAGCTACAAATTGACTAAAAGTACGCGGGAAGCTGCTAGAGAAGATGATAAAAACTCGCTTATCCGCAGTTATTGAATACGCTGGTGGATTCTCGGAACGACAACATGGATTCAGAGCAGGAAGGTCAACTCTTGGCGCTATAGAAGATGTAGTGTCTAGCGTAGAACACGCACAGCGAGGGAACCATCACTCCAGGAGGATTGTCTTGTTGGCAACACTAGACATACGCAACGCTTTTAACAGCCTCAGGTGGTCAGATATCATTGAAGCTCTTAAGCTAAGGTTTGCTACTCCGCAATATCTGCTGAGGATCCTGCAGAGCTATCTAAGGGACCGGGAGCTCATTTATGACACCTGCGAAGGAAGAAAGATAAAAAGGATAACATCCTGAGCAGCGCAAGGGTCTATACTAGGCCCAGAACTCTGGAACTTGAGCTACGACGGAATCCTCCGAATCGAAATGCCGGATGATACACATCTGGTGGGCTACGCAGATGACATTGCAGCTGTAATAACGGCTCGCAACACCGCAGACGCCAGGAGAAAATTAAACCAGGTTATGCTAAGGACAAGGGAATGGTTGCAGGCTCACGGACTCCAACTCGCCACCGAAAAGACGGAGGTTATACTGCTTACTAAGCAACACATACCATTAGAACTGGAGCTGCCAGTATGCGACAGCATACTTACAACAAAGAAGGTAGTTAAGTACCTCAGCGTAAGAGTTGACCCAAAATTGACATTTTGGGCTCAATTGCAACACGCAGCAACAAAAGCAGCCAAGATAACAGGCATGCTTAGCAAGCTCATGGCAAACATCGGTGGACCAACGCAAAGTAAACGGAAACTTCTAATGGCGACAACAAACTCGATACTGCTCTACGGCAGTGAGATATGGGCAGGAACGCTAGAGGCGAAATGTCGGCAAAGGACGCTACTGTCAGTGCAACGAACTGCTGCGCTCAGAGTTGCATGTGCGTACCGCACAGTCTTCAAAGTGGCTGTGCTAGTAATAAGTGGGATTATCCCATTGACCTACTAGCCAGCGAACGTAAAATGGTCTGGGAGGCAAAAAAGGAGGGAAACCTGATCATAAGCTTTGCAGACGCAAGGCAGGAAAACCTCTCTGGTTTGAGATTTTTGAAAATCAGTTTTTGTAATATCTTTAATTTTTCAAACCAATAATCTTTTTTTACAGTTAATTCACTTTCAAATTTTTTTTAAACACTACGGTATTTGAATTTGAATATATCCCTCACTTATTTCAGGACTGGCATAACTCAAAAAACCTAAGAAGAAAAACGAATATAAAGTTTTCAATAAGTTGCTTTTTAAATGAAAATGATGAAAATTATATCTACATAAACTCTTCTCACAAGGTAAGAGTATAAGATATGTCTTTCTGATTTTTTCATACAAAATAAAACATGAAATAGATATGTTTGCATCAGTACCTAACTCAAAAATCACGTTTTGAGTTAGGTACCAGTTGAGTTATACCAATATTTTTGTGACTAAAACTAATAATAACATATTAAATAATTTTTTAATATTTCATGTGTCCGTTTTTGGCTGTAATGATGGACTGTATTCCCTCAGGCATACTCGCTATCAATTTATCTAGTATTTGAGCACTGATCTTTGAAAACTGTCCATTGGCACCCTTCCATATCCAGACCATACTGAAATCTGACATGCATATTTAAACTGATTTCAATTAAAAATTTAGGGCTTATTCAGAAAAATGCAAGCTTCAAAACGACGAAAAATTCCAATTGATGTCGCTTCCCTTTGCTGAGATAAAACTTCAGTACCAGAATATAATTGGCGCATTGTGTAAACATTAGAATTAACTTACAATAATATATTATTATTACAGTAAAATACGTAGAAATTCAGTGGGATTTTAGTCAATGTGACGTGTGAGGTTGGTGATCACCACACATTTTTTTCAAAGCGCTGAACAAGGCATAATACTGTCACCTGTTTCACAAAATAAATCTACCATTACAATTGTATCATGGATACTCCTGCCTGCTTGCTCTGTACACCTCATGTCAAGTCCCTCAGTAGCGCAAGTGCTAGAGCGGCCGTCTCAAAAAATATGCAATTGCAATGCTTGAACGGTCAGAATTAACCAAACTGGTCCGATGAGTAATAGCCGAAACATGTCACCAATTACCAGGTTAAATTGTTCCATTTGTTATCTTTGTCATGTTTGTTGAAAAATAGTATTGATCAATAAGTCAAAATTTACAATATTGGTCTTTGCTTAATGACTGTAAGTAAGCAAGCAGGCAGCAAGCGAGAAAGTGACAAAAGATGACAAATGGAATATGCGCACTCTGTACACCTCATGACAAGTCCCTCAGTAGCTCAAGTGTTAGAGCGGCCGTCGAAAAAAATATGCAATTGCAATGCATGAACGGTCAGGGGTTCGAGTCCATGTACAGAATTAACCAAACTTGTCTGATGAGGCTATTGGTAATAGCCGAAACATGTCACCAATTACCATGTTAAAATTGTTCCATTTGTTATCTTTGTCATGTTTGTTGAAAAATAGCATTGATCAATAAGTAAAAATTTACAATATTGGTCTTTGCTTAATGACTATAAGTTCGATTAAATAATGTTTAATTATAAAATAATCAGTCGCTAAAATGAACTTTCTTAAGCCATATGGAGAACACGCCGAATTTCAAAAATATGTGGCTGGCAACACCACAATTTCGAAAAATAAATCATAGCATGACTTTAGGCCGACGGTCTAACGGCTATGGCAGCAAGCGGGAAAGTGACAAAAGATGACAACTGGAATATGCGCACTCCGTACACCTCATGACAAGTCCCTCAGTAGCTCAAGTGTTAGAGCGGCCGTCACAAAAAATATGCAATTGCAATGCATGAACGGTCAGGGGTTCGAGTCCATGTACAGAATTAACCAAACTGGTCTGATGAGGCTTTTGATAATAGCCGAAACATGTCACCAATTACCAGGTTAAAATTATTCCATTTGTTATCTTTGTCATGTTTGTTGAATAATAGCATTGATCAATAAGTAAAAATTTACAATATTCGTCTTTGCTTAATGACTGTAAGTTCGATTAAATAATGTTTAATTATAAAATATTCAGTCGCTAAAATCAACTTTCTTATCCATATAATTTTTACACCAACCGTTCATCTTGAAATTTTCCGCCGACTAACGCTTTCAAATAAAATCCACAGCAACTGTTGTTTTTGTTGTCGCCTGATGCCGCTTGTCCGTCCGCCACTCATGTCATACACACATCCCAAAAAAAATCAACGGCAGCCTTTGCCTGTTAATGCCTACTATTCCCTTTTAACCTGTTTGACATTTTCTTTAATCTTTTGACAGATTTGATGCATATAAAGTTATTCTTAACAAGATTTTTTTTACAGGGTGTTCAAAATTTAGCGTTACTCTAATTTAGATACCGGATAATGGTATGTACTACATATTGAATTGAAATGAAAAATCAGAAAATCTCTTTTTTCTATATTTTTTTTTTAAAAAAAACAAAAAGGTGTTAATAGGGAAGCCTGAGGGCGCATCCCTATTGGTTGAGATGCTAGAGAGATGTATGTGTCAATTTACGATTGGGCGACTTTATCGGGTGATTTCAATCATTTTCTTAGCTCAATTGATGTTTCTTTTATAGCCAGCAGATGGCTGAAAGCAAAATTGACATTACAACTTCAGTTGAGGTATGTTCCCATATACTTTTTTTCTTATATCGCACGCATTGACAAGTTATTTAAGATGGAATAAAATCCGTAACAACCAATCAGTTATACCAAGATCGAAAAAAAATACCGGCACACAGTTGAATTTTGTGGCCATAAATAGTGTTACGCCTGCCATTTTATGGAGAATAAGCTCACTAGACTTTTTGGTGCTGAGCACTGAAAGTCATTCCCGGCTAGGGCGCGGTCTTCTCTATGCCATTTCGGAGCGCAAATATAGAACAAAAAAACCTTTTTCGAACGGGGAGCAAAACCCCACGGGTCATTATTACTTACTTTAATCCATTTAAGGCATCACGGTTTCACGCTCAGCATCTCCCCCAAAATTCGCTACCTAGCAACTATCCATTTCCTTTCGTTTTAAATTAAAAAGAGTAAATTTTTAATTTGTATTTCGACTTTAATTTTTAAATTCATGTATCTGTTCCTTTTTGTATGATTTACTTAAACTCTCAATTTGACCTTTAAGTCAAAATTAAACTAATTTTACTTTTCAAAAATTTTCTTAATTATTAAAAAATATTTATTTGTTTTGTGATAGTTGTAGATGCTGTTATAGTTGTAGTTGTTGTTATTTTTGTTGTAGTTCTCTTGGCGGTAATTGTTGTAGCTTGTGATCATTTTGGTTTTATGTAGTTTTATTGGTTTTGTATTATTGTAGCTATTCTTTTGGTTCATATAAATTAATTATTGTTAATTGTTTAGTTTTTCTGTTTTTTCATTTGCACTTTACGAAATTTACGTTCTGCTTACTTTTTCTACTTCATTGCATTTATTTGTATTCTTTTGACACATTTGGTTTATAAATTCCATATATTAAAACTCCGACGAAATGCAATTAAAACTTTCGTCCGTTTTCCATTCACTTCAAACTTTGTTTACTGTTTTAGTTTCATTTTGTTTTCAATGTCAAATTTTTCTTTTTCTTTTGTTAAATGTTAGTCTGGTTTCCTAATAGTCGCTTACGTCGTTTTTTTATGCACATATATTCGTTCCTTTCTGTCTTTTTCATTGTCACACTTTCTTTTTTTGTTTGTGTTCCGGAGCGCTAGATTTTTGCTATCTTTTTATAATTCTATCATTATTAATATAATAAAGAACCAAAATGTATTTCTTTTAATTAATTAAACACATAAACGAGAACGCCCGTTCGTCTTATAAACTGCGAAAGAAACAATTGCTCTGACGACCTAAACACTCATATATCTCATTTTATTTTTTTCGTGCTCCACGCGTCTAAATTTTACGTCCATTACTGCACGCTTTTGATGACCATATGCAACTCAACATTTCACGACCCGCACACCGCTAAAGTTTTTCCAAAATTCAAATGTTCACTTTTTAATTATATCGCAAAAACGTCAGAAACTTATATTTTCGCTTACTGCTTTACCAAGACACGAGTGTTAATTACACAAAAAAAATTTATCAAATTTTATTTGATCTTCAATTTGTGCAAATAGACATTTTAGCCTGTTTCAGTTTATTTCAATAAAAAAATGTCTATTTTATTCTTCTCCGAGGAAATAAATTCGTACAGCAATTAATAAATTTTTATTTGTTATCGTTCAACCGCACGCTTTGAAAAATCTTTTGCAACTGACTTTTTTCTATGTCGCGTGATGTCGCTTGTCCGTCCGTCTGCTAATCACGCTACATATACATACATACAAAGACTAACTGACATCCTTGGCCCTTTATTGCCTACTTTTCAGATTTTGGACATCTTTGACATTCTAAGTCTGTCAATTTACAATAAAGTTAGATTTTTGTAACGGCTTTTTGAAATGGGCTTAATTTTAAGGCCATACAGTGTTTAATTTTCGTTAACTTTAATTTGAATACCAAGTACTCGTATGTAATTGGAATTGAAATTGAGAATTAAAAAAGAGTTTTAAAAAATTTTCAAAAACCTAGTTTCAGTTTTAACGCACCTTGGTATGTCAAGAATATAAACATACACCAAGACCTTGGTATACCTTTTATTAAGCAGCTAAAGGAAATCAAAAAGCGTTCATATCATCTAAAACTGCAGCAACATCCAAACACGCTGGCTAGGAACCTACTCCTAACATCGAATACATCTCGACTAAAGAGACAAGACTTGCCACCCCTGTAGCCATTATATGTAATGGTAACTCCTTCAGCAACTCAAGACTGAGTTTAATTTGAGGAAAAACCACATTTCTCAGCAATGGCTTAGAAAAGTTCAACTCTCAATTAGTTTTTAAGATCTGTTTACTTATTGTTAGTCTCCAAGCGAGTTGTTACAATAAATAAAATAATAAGTTTGAAAAAAAACAAAAAAAAAGTTTTAACGGGGAAGCCTGAGTGTGCGTTCCCATTGGTTGAATTTTCTGCAGGTTCAACAAAAGAGGTGTCAAGTTTTGATTGGACAATTTTGCCGTGTGATTGTAACTATTTTCATAGCTCAATTGAAGTTCCCTCTGAAGTCGATAGATAGGGTCGATCACACCATCCTTTATGCTGTCCATCATGCTTGACAAACCTCGATGTTTGATCATGTGAACTCTAGAAACAGCCGCTTGACACTCATGTTGGATGGATTTCAAGATATTTTGATTTCTATGCTGGCGTCACAACAACAACAAGAAATTTTTCATTTCAAATAAGATTTCGAGGAGTGAACTTCGATGGGTTTCGTGAATAATAAAAAGTTTTGGCAAGATTTAGGTTTTTTTAGGGACACATCCTCGTTGTAGGGAGTTGAAAGCAATTTATTTTATTATTACACCTCCGAAAAATAAAAAACAAAAAATTGAAGTGAGTATTGCGAGAGATGTGTACACTAGGGCGGGCCGATTCATTTTCGCAAAAATGGTATAGCAAAATCATAATCTACGGAAAATTCTAAGAAAATTTCTCTTAGAAACCATGGTCCTAAAGTCAATCCCTGTTCCGCGTAAATCGACCTCAAAATTTGCTTACAACTTATCTCTAAAAATCAATCTAGTGAAATAAATAGTTTTTTCTTCAACGACACCTACGCGATTTGGTTCAGTGTACACTAGACCGTACCACCTTACAGGCAAAAAAAAAAAGTTCACCGTACACCAGCAAATCCGAAGTATTTTTGCCAGGTAATTTCGAAAAAAAATTTTTTTTTTTGTGGACGAAAATAGAGGTCGCGCATTTGAGAAAAACATCATATCTTCGGCATTTACAGTCCGATCTTAAAGTATGATATATCAATTTTTTTGCCTTGAGTAGACCAACTTTTTGATCTAATGATCCTTGACATCAAGTGCCCCGTTTTGGAACTTACTCACCATATCTCAGTTCCTAGGCTCCACCCCGCTGGCACCCCATCTAGCGAATTTTGATAAAAAAAAAATTGCATCTAATAGGTCACTAATTGGTCATAATTGGTCAGATAGCCCGAGTAATTGGTCAGCAAGAGTACATTATTTAAAGCGTTATGAAAAATTTCAAGGTCATCAGGATATTTTGGCACCCCATCTGGCGAATTTTGATAAAAAGAAAAGCGCATCTAATAGGTAATAATTGGTCAGTTAGTCCGATTAATTGGTCAGCAAGAGTAAATTTTTTACAAATATTTTTATAAGTTTCAAGGTCATCTGCATATTTTGGCACCCCATCTGGCGAATTTTGATATAAAAAAAGTGCATCTAATAGGTCACTAATTGGTCATAATTGGTCAGTTAGTCCGAATAATTGGTCAGCAAGAGTACATTTTTTAAAGCGTTATGAAAAATTTCAAGGTCATCTGCATATTTTGGCACCCCATCTGGCAAATTTTGATAAAAAGAAAAGCGCATCTAATAGGTCACTAATTGGTCATAATTGGTCAGTTAGTCCGATTAATTGGTCAGCAAGAGTAAATTTCCCATCTAGCGAATTTTGAAATAAAAACATATGCATATAATAGGTCACGAATTGGTCATAATTGGTCAATTAGTCCGATTAATTGGTCAGAACCAGAAAATTTAAAATTTTTTATACCCTACACATAGGCTATATTCGCTTTGTGTCGATATAGCTATGTCCGTCTGTCTGTCTGTCTGTCTGTCTGTCGATCTGTCGGTCTGTCGGTCTGTCTGTTGAAATCACGTTTACGAGAAAACTAAGCAAGCTAATTCAATGGAATTTGGCACACAGGTCACACCTTTTGCAAGCTGCTAGCATGTAAAAATGGGCGAAATCGGGTCACGACCATGCTCTATGTAAATATACCTCAGCCCATTTTGAAAAAAATTGCTGCGATTTTGATGAAACTTTTTTAAATTTGCAAAGGCTCTTAGAGGGGCGTGGCACAACCCTAAATTTTAACTTTTATAACTCTATAACTCGTAAGCCGTGCAAGATATTGTGATGAAATTTGGTACACGGATACAAATCATATATATATATGGCATTGTGTTTAAAGTGGGCGGAATTGGAAAGTGAGCGTGGCACTTTTTAACAATTAAAAATTTTGATTTCGTATAATTCAAAATTGGCACATTTGATTTTCATAAAAATTGTAAAGATTATACTACTGAGAGCAGTCATCAATACAAGCTTCGTCAGTATACTGGAAAAACTCGTTGAAGGGCGTGGCACAGTCCACAATATTTAAAAACTTTATAATTAGAGAACTAACAACGTAATCGTAATGAAGTTTAGTATGGCAGATATCCTTGCTAAAAGGTATCTTCTTACGAAAATTTGGCACAATAGAACCGGTGGGCGTGGCACCTCCTATATAAGCAAAACACGTTTAATGCAATAGATAGTGTGCAATGAGAGTAATCTTTATAAAATTTGGTGCATAGATGTCAATTATTATAAGCTATAAAATTAAATAAATTTCGATGGGATTTCATCAGTGGGCGTGGCACCTTCCATATTAACATAAAGTTGGAAGTGATATTTTAAGAGAACTATTGCAGCAATTGGCATGAAATTTGATGTAAGTGGTTTAGTTGCAATAATTTATGTCAGCATCTAAAGCGGACGAAATAGCACCACTGGGCTGGCACCTCCCACACAAGTAAAATACCTTAAGTGGCATATCGATCGAAATATTTGAGCAATCATACTGAAATTTGGTACATATAAAAGGTTTGCTTATGGAAAGTTATTTCTGGATCAAAATCAGTCTCGATTGTATTAGTGGGTGTGTCACCGCCCTAAATTTTATGGTTAATTACGGCATATATCGCAAACTATACAAGCTATTTTGCTAAAATTTAGTATGTGGATGTTAATTACGAATATAATTTATTGAACCAAAAGTAGGCGAAATTGGAGAAGTGGGTGGGCATATTTGGTTTCCTGCATTTCTATTCTATTTTTTTAACATTTTCCACATTCTTTTGATTTTTCCAACTTTTTAACTTTTCCCAATATATTCCATATATATATTTTCCACTTTTCCAACCTCTTCCAACTTGATTTTCTTTATTTTTTCGACTTTTTTGATGAATTTTGAATTGTTTCAACATTTTTCAACTTATTTCATCTATTTTTGAGTTTTTTAACCACTTTGAAATGGTTTCCATATATGTATTTTAGACTTTTTGAGTTTTTTTCAACTGTTTCAAAACTTTTCAACCTCCTTGAACCTTATTACATTATTTTTGACTTCTTCAACCTTTTCAGCGTCTTTTTAACATTTATTTAGAAAGTACTTTCAGTGCAGTGCAGGGTAAGTGAGTTTCGGCCTGGCCGAAGATAACACCTTTACAAGTTTTTTTTAAATTGAAGATTTTCGCACGTCATCTGGCGAATTTCGAAATAAAAAAAGTTTGATTCTAATAGGCCACGAATTGTTCATGATTGGTCAGTAGGTCAGATTAATTGGTCGCCAAGAGAAAAATATCAAGGTCATCTAAAAATTTTGACACCTCATATTATTATCTAAAAAAAATGAAGTAAATAAGTAGATAGAGTTCTTAATGCTCTAAGCTAAAATTAATAGTTGGTCACGCGTAGAACATTTTTAAAAAATTAAAAGTACTTTTCTATGCTACAGCGCATGCGCGGAACCTCGACTGTTATGACAGGTTGTCATGTAAATCAATTAATTTGTAATTTCAATAAAATATTGTAATGTTTGATGCAGGCATTGAAATAAGGTGCAGTAATGCCCTATTTCTGCAGTAATGACTTTAACTTTGCAGTAATGATTTCAGAATATTGCAAAAAATCATAGTAATGATTTTCAGCCAAATTCATAATACTTTGTTGTGCGTTAATCTTTGAAACGAAATATGTACACATTTTATTTCCTATATAACCGTTGAAACGTTAATTTTATAGCTTATAATAATTGACATCTATGCACCATATTTTATAAAGATTACTCTCATTGCACACTATCTATAGCATTAAACGTGTTTTGTTTATATGGGAGGTGCCACGCCCACCGGTTCTATTGTGCCAAATTTTCGTAAGAAGATACCTTTTAGCAAGGATATCTGCCATACTAAACTTCATTACGACTACGTTGTTAGTTCTCTAATTATAACGTTTATAAATATTGTGGACTGTGCCATGCCCTTCAACGAGTTTTCCCAGTATACTGACGAAGCTTGTATTGATGACTGCTCTCAGTAGTATAATCCTTACAATTTTTATGAAAATCAAATGTGCCAATTTTGAATTATACGAAATCAAAATTGTTAATTGTTAAAAAGTGCCACGCTCACTTTCCAATTCCGCCCACTTTAAACACAACGCCATATATATATATGATTTGTATCCGTGTACCAAATTTCATCACAATATCTTGCACGGTTTACGAGTTATAGAGTTATAAAATTTAAATTTAGGGTTGTGCCACGCCCCTCTAAGAGCCTTTGCAAATTTAAAAAAGTTTCATCAAAATCGCAGCAATTTTTTTCAAAATGGGCTGAGGTATATTTACATAGAGCACGGTCGTGACCCGATTTCGCCCATTTTTACATGCTAGCAGCTTGCAAAAGGTGTGACCTGTGTGCCAAATTCCATTGAATTAGCTTGCTTAGTTTTCTCGTAAACGTGATTTCAACAGACAGACCGACAGACTGACATATCGACAGACAGACAGACAGACAGACGGACATAGCTATATCGAGACAAAGCGAATATAGCCTCTGTGTAGGGTATAAAAAATTTTAAATTTTCTCCTTCTGACCAATTAATCGGACTAATTGACCAATTATGACCAATTCGTGACCTATTAGATGCATATGTTTTTATTTCAAAATTCGCTAGATGGGGTGCAAAATATGCAGATGACCTTGAAATTTTTCAAAATGCTTTAAAAAATGTACTCTTGCTGACCAATTATTCGGACTAACTGACCAATTATGACCAATTAGTGACCTATTAGATGCACTTTTTTTTATATCAAAATTTGCCAGATGGGGTGCCAAAATATGCAGATGACCTTGAAACTTATAAAAATATTTGTAAAAAATTTACTCTTGCTGACCAATTAATCGGACTAACTGACCAATTATGACCAATTAGTGACCTATTAGATGCGCTTTTCTTTTTATCAAAATTTGCCAGATGGGGTGCCAAAATATGCAGATGACCTTGAAATTTTTCATAACGCTTTAAAAAATGTACTCTTGCTGACCAATTATTCGGACTAACTGACCAATTATGACCAATTAGTGACCTATTAGATGCACTTTTTTTATATCAAAATTCGCCAGATGGGGTGCCAAAATATGCAGATGACCTTGAAACTTATAAAAATATTTGTAAAAAATTTACTCTTGCTGACCAATTAATCGGACTAACTGACCAATTATGACCTATTAGATGCGCTTTTCTTTTTATCAAAATTCGCCAGATGGGGTGCCAAAATATCCTGATGACCTTGAAATTTTTCATAACGCTTTAAATAATGTACTCTTGCTGACCAATTACTCGGACTATCTGACCAATTATGACCAATTAGTGACCTATTAGATGGAATTTTTTTTTTTATCAAAATTCGCTAGATGGGGTGCCAGCGGGGTGGAGCCCAGTTCCTACCATCCCAATGTACCACTCTAATATCAGAAAACTAAAGCTAGCAAATAATCATTAAGTTTTTTACCGAACGTAGGGGTCACCTTATTAAATTTTTCGTCATATCTTCGGTATTTATAGTTAGTAGTGCTAAAATGATTTCGAATCGAATGATAGTTGGAATAATACCGTTATTACTCTCTTAATGTATTTTATTATTGCTGTTCATTTTACCTGTGAGATACATATCAGTTGGAAATTCGTCTATATTTTATTCCACTAAAGTTATAAAATTTAATTGAATGTTTTGTTTTAATGATAACGAACCCAAATCTAAGCCCGGATTTAGAAATTTGCCGCCCTAGTCAGTAGCTAAAATTAACGCCTCCCCCCCCCCTCCTCAAAACTTCTTCAATGGTGGAATAAATCGAGACGATGTGATAGCAGTAACTTTGGAGAGTCGCACAAGAACGGCTCGAATGGAGAGCAAAAAAGATTTAAAAAACTAGATTTTATCTTAATTTGAAGAACATAATAATAAAATACTAAATATTTATACGAATGTATTTTCAATGGAGTCATCTGGTTTGTAAAGAAACGTCAAAGACAAATTTTTAGTAGTACTTGTAATTTTCTTACAACACTTAGTGCCAAAATTCGAAATATCAGCTTACTTTGTAAACTATTTATTTCACTAGATTGATTTTTAAAAAAAAAGTTGTAAGCTAATTTTCAGATCGATTTACGCGGAACAGGAATTGATTTTAGGACCATGGTTTCTAAGGGAAAATTTTCTTAAAATTCTCCGTAGATTACGATTTTGCTATACCTTTTTTTGTTTTTTTTCCACCCATATAAATTAACCCGCCCTAGTGTACACCTCGAAATTTTTCTGCAAATGATGTTTGACAAGCATGTTTGATGATGTGAACGTAAAACGAAATTAATTAATTTATTAGTCGGTTTGTCAAGCCATGTTGGACAGCATGAATGATGATCTAAACGCCCCTATTGAGGTATAATCCCCAAAGAATAATCACAAAAACTACCTATTCCATATTAATTAAAAAGACAAGCACAATTTACAGTTAAACATAAACATATTATTCTTTTTTTATCTTTTTTGTTAATATTTTAACACAAGTGTTTTAAGTTTTTTTTATAATTTAATTTACATTAAGAAAAATTTCATTAACATTTAGATTTATTTTTAAATTTAAATTTCTTAAATATTTGACAAAAATTATTGAGAATTTAGATTCTAAACTTTTATCAAATTTTTATTTTTTTAAATTAAATTTTTATTGTTAAATTAAATTTTTATTTCAAACTTTTATTTTTAAATTAATAAATCTTATTTTATTTATTATTAATATTATTAATTACAACAATTCTGTAGTTTTAAATTTAATTTCTTAAGTTTAAATTACAGTAGTTTTTTTATTATGAATCTTCTGATTCTCTTCAAGGTTTGAAATTGACAGCTTCATTATTAATTTAATTTTTATCGCAAATCAGAAAATTTTTTTTGTTTGTTTGCTTACGAAAGTTTCAAACTAGTTCAAATTTAAAAAAAAAATCACACAAACAAAACTTAACACAAAAACTAGGTTATTTTTCTATTTAATTATAACGTAAACATAGAGTTTAAGGTAAGTATAGGCACATATGTAGAAAATAAGGTAAGTATGGTATGTAGATTATCAGATAAATATAAGTAGTTTATAAGGTACGTGTGTGTAGTGAATTAAACAAATTTTCTTTTTTCGTTTTTTTTAAATCTCCCTAATTCACTATTTTTAAGATTTATTTATATATCCTTTCTTTTTAATTTCTTGTTGTTCCTACAGGATAATGGCGCAAAAATCCCCACAGGACAATCTCATGATATGTTCAAAATTTTGAAACAAAATAGTTGGACAAACACAAATGCAGAACTTCAAGTAATTTTCTTGAAGTTTCGATAACAATGCATGAATAAATCTCAAATTTACATATGAAAAAAAACTTCTCAAAAATTTCAAATCCACAAAACTTAATTTAGGTTTGTTTTCAAACAATCACAAAAATCTCACTTAATTTAACTTATCTTATTTATTTTTTCTTAAAGCAAAAAGAATAAAAAGAAAGTTTTCAGAATAACAATAATTTTCAACTATTTTTGAGACTTACAGCCCCATTCTGGCAGCTTAACAAAGCTCACCACATTAACAAAATTGTTAATATTAACAAATTGTTAACGTTTCGAATTCTGTTAAAAATTTAAAAGCTTTTTTCTTTACTATTTTGTTAATGTTAGAAAGTATCTTAACAACGAGCGACAGTGTTCTTGCTGGCCAAAAAACATGAAAAAAGTTAGAACAAACTATATACCATTTTAAAGGGAATAAATTAGGGTTTTTCAACATGCTAAAAAAGTCATAGGTCATTAACACATTTTTTTGGAAAAAATAAGGTTTTTTAAAAACAAATTGGTCAAAATTTCAGAAAAGTCGTCAAAAGTCGAATTTCAAAACTTAGCTAAATATTATTGTAGGCCATTAAATTATCTTTATTATGACGCCCATATTTTTGACATCCATTCAGGTGTTCCCAATTTATAATTATTTATAAAACAGCTATATCCGGAACTTCCGATGACGCGTACAGACATACGCAACACCTCGTGCCCCATGCCTGTCGAGATAATGAAATAGAGGAAATATGAAAAAACTATTCTTTCTGAAAAACTATTCGACAACGGAAAAAGAGTGCCTCGCCATCATCTGGGGCATACGGAAAATGCGTCCCTACCTGAAATGCTACCAATTCACTGTATTGACAGATCACCATTCTCTCAAGACTGCATTCCGTGGAAACTTTGCGTCCCTATAGACCAACGTGCGACAGTGCTGCGAGAGAATCACGACCTTTCGAGCGCCGGTCATTTCGGCGTTCGCAAATCCGTGATAAGGGTAGGCAACCGCTACTACTGGCCTGGAATATTTCGTGACATTAAACGTTACGTTCATCAGTGCGAGTCTTGCCAAAAATACAAAAACATGCAGTGCAGGCCAGCAGGAAAAATGCTAACCCAGATTTACAACTCTCTGCGCCAATTTCGTAGGACCACTACCACCCACTCCAATCATGGTAACACGATATTGCTCGTATTTTTCGATCGGTTTTCAGCTTGCAACATGCTCTCGTACTATTATGTTCATAAATAAAATTAATTTGAAATTATAAATAAAAAACTTTGATATTTTGACAAGTTCACCATTCGTGTTGAACTTTAAAAGCTTTTTTGAGCTTTCATATTGTTAATGATTTTTGAGAATACCGATATTTACATAACATAACAATAAGATTAACAAGAGCTCCTTAACAATTTCTTGTTAAGTTAACAAGCAGAATAGGGCTGTTAGTTACATATAACGAATATATATTTTTTTTTACTTTTCTCGTTTACTTATTAACTACTAATATTAATTTTAATTATTCAGCAAAAACAAACTCATATTTCATGAATACTTGCTTTGGGAGCTGCTACTAAATAAGCTGGAGCTGTTGCTAGGAAACGTACCTCTGGAGGACTTGACTCGTAAGTGCTGCCATGATGGTAGGTATGTTATATCTTTAGGTTATCCTTTATTTTCAGGCTTTTTCATTTATTTTATTCTTTTTTTCAGATTATCTTTTTTTTATTTTTTATAAATTTTTCAGGTTACTTTTTTTCTTTAATTTTTCAGGTTACCCTTATTTTTATTTAATTTTTCAGGTTACCCTTTTTTTTATGTAATTTTTCAGGCTGCCTTTATTTTTATTTAATTTTCAGGTTACCCTTATTTTTATTTAGTTTTTCAGGTTAACTTTTATTTTTATGTAATTTTTCAGGCTACCTTTTTTTCTATTTAATTTTTCAGGTTACCCTAATTTGTTAGTTTCTAGGTTACTCTTTCTTGTTAGTTTCTAGGTTGTTTAAATTTTTAAGATTTTTTTATTTGAAAAATTATTTAATTAACCTTTATTTTCAGTTTTATTTTAGTTATTTCTTTCAGTTATCTTTATATTTTTAGTTCCTTTTCTTCTGTTTAAAGATGTTCCTTGCACGCTGCTTTAACTTTTACCCCTGGGGGTGCTCCTTTGACTGTCGTCTCTTCTGCTTTAGTTTCGGTTCACCTCCTTTTATTTTAATTTGATTTAATGATTCTTACAGAACTCCGACGCTGCAGTCAGATTTCGTCAATGGCCGGAGCACGATGCCAGAACTTAAGTTTCTTTTCTCTTTTGGCAAGTTGGCTGCGATGGTTTTAATCATGATTTAACTAATATGGTTGCTGCACTAAAAAATGTTGCCTCTTTCTCTCTTTTTCCGTACACCACAAAAGTCAAAATTGAGGAAAACAAAACGTCAAAATTTTGTCAACGAGAAAAATATTTTATGTTTCGCGTGTGAATTTTGCTTAAAAATTGTTAATTTTTCTTAAAAAGAGTTTTTGCGAATTATGTCGAGTGGTTGCGTCGAAGGAAAATAATTCCTTATTTACTGTTCCCATGCATGAAGGAATGCGTCGACGGTGGATCGAAAGCTGTGGCCAGGACTTGAAGGCTTGTGGCCGTGTTTGCCAAAAGCATTTCAACCAAGGTGATTTCATCAATCCTCTTGGAAGTAAGAAGTGCAGACTTATACCAATACAAAAACGATTTTTGAATCATTCCTCTTCTTGATTTGTTACATTTATTTTTGAAGAAAATTTGTTTAACATCATGCAATGTTTTAACTTTTTAGGTTTCACAACCACATGCGGATCGGCCCAACCGCCTAAAATAAATGAGGTTGAAAATATTTGCTCAAGACAAAATTGAAGTAGTGTATCAAGTAAGAATTATTCAATTTCCTATAAATATGTGTACACTTTACATAAATTTATTTCATAATTATAACAGAAGCCCACGCACAGCTTCAAAATGTAGCTTTACCTGCAAGCGCAGCGTTACCTGCATCATTTACAAAACACTCAATTTTACCATTTACCATTTAATTGCCGTTATTTAAAAATCTTACATTACAAGTTGTCTTATAGGCTAGTTACATTTCATTACATTTATTTTTTCTTAATATACATATGTATTTATCTAAGAGTTAAATAATTAAAAAGATTTCATATTGCTATGTAAGAGTAACATTACAATTCTTACATTAGCATTCCATTAGTATAATATATATTTCTACATTTAAAATTTTATTTTTTCCCAAAAAGTTTAAAAAGGAAATCACATTATAATTTTTTTTCTTAAAACTAAGGTTAACAACTTAAAACTACACTATAACTAAATAACAATAGGTAAAAAATTTTTATTTTATTTTAAATCTTTAATTTTGCAGAAATTGTTCAGTGCTATAGACTGTATTTCTTATGTCAAGTGTATTATATCTTCTATGATAAAATAAAAGTTTTTTACCAAAACACTCAATCCGATGAAAATGATTTAAATAATGAAGCAGCTTCAGTCAACTCTGAAGGATATTTGTGAGGCATGCGACAAACACTTTAAACGTCGTAGTGTGTTAACATCCCAGAATTATAATTGATTCAATCTTCATGTTATAAAAAAACATTTTAAATTTAAATGCATTTAAATTTCAGATATAAGTCATTCTTTAGTATAGCTTTAAATTAAGAAATAAATCCCTAAGGAAAAAATATAAAAATTAGTTTTTTAATGATTGTAAGAAAAATACGACAATTTTATTTAGTAATTTTATTAAAGCAAAATCATATTTACACAATGTAAATTATGAAAAGAATAGCTCACTGCTGTTCTCTGGAATGCACACTGGTCGGAAATGCCAAAATTTTGGCATAAATACAAAAAATAAACTATGGATTTAAGAAAATTAGCTTGGTTGCCCTAATAGAATATAAAATTAAGCACCTAAATCCAATGTTCAAAAATTTTATGCTGCAACGCTGTTCTTTTTTGATAGCTTTGAAAGCTAAATATTTTTCAAACGAAAATTTAATGTTTTTTTGTCGCACGACGTATACTTTTAATTAAGAAAATTGGTAATTCTAATTATTTAGTACAATAAATTTTTACCATGGAAAATATAGCACAAGGTATGTAGAATACAGGACATAAGCCCAAGTTTATATTTTAATGTGCTGTCATTGTTTTTAAGTCTTTTTGTTGCGTTGTTTTGAAGACGGCCCTAACCTATATGCTTCGTGTTTTGTGGAGTAAAAGTGGTGAGCTACTCGCCCCTTCTCGCAACTAATTATGCAGTTTTGTACATTAAAATGTATATAATACGGGGCCATTTATAACTTTTGCTCATTTCCGCAAAATTTTTAATTGTTTCAGTTAACCTGAAATTCAGTCATGCTGATATATTTGAAACATGGATTGAGATTGGAAGTAAAACTATTGCCAATTCAGATTGGATCTTCCAAAAAATGAATAAAAATCTTAATACAACTACAAAACAACATATAAGCAAAAAAATTAATAATTTTACCACTTATATTAATACTTAAGTATTTGCAAAAATGTAATAGACTTGCAACGATATTTAAAAAAGAACATCAAAACTGGTCAAATCAATATAAAAAGAAATTGCAGATAGACGTGTTGGCTCCTTTAGAACCACCGACTTTCGTGTCCGATATAGAAAAAAATTTATTACGGAAGTCTTCGAATCCGATTCGGATTGAGAATATATAAATCCATTTTCATTTGAATTATAAGTAGAAGATAGTTAAATGACATTTATAAACGTCTTTGAATAAACGATTTTGATCATATATAGTCATATATTTTAGTAGAGTATAAAACTTGCATGCTTGTACATGATTTTACTTACAAGTTAAGTGAAATCAATCTTTGTATACAAAATGAGGCAGTTCCCATATATGGGGTTATATAGGCAGTTAAGGTGGGCGGGGTCAGATCTTTCTGAATTTTTTTTTGTTCTTGAATATGACATTACTACTAAATGTGCCAAATTAGAACTCTATAACTACGTTTGTCTAATTTATGCCAAAATTATAGCATTTCCGACCAGTGTGGAATATATGTAAGTATATACATAAACTTGATAAGCATCACCATTTCAGTTATATCTGCCATGTCCATCTGTTGTCTTCTTGTGCATTTTACGATTGCAGGAAAACCAAGGATAATTGAATGAAATTTTATGCACAGGCTACACCTTCAAAATAGCTCAGCTAACAATTGAAAAATTCAAAGAAGTAATATCTGCGGTGTTGAATTTTGAATAAGCATATTTTTAATGCCGCTCCATCTTTACATAATTTTTATCAACCTGGTGGGTTTTGTTGATTTGGATAGCTGCCTTGGTGAGGAGCGAAGCTACTTGGATAAATGCGATAGTGGCCAGGTGGTGGCACTTCAGGAAAACTGTACTGATAATGAACAAATACATCTATTTTAAATTAGCACCATGTGGCATTGGCATTCCTTGCATTTGCATGGATGGGGTATTGACCCAGACGGAACAGCTAATGGTGCAGAGGGTATCCATGCAGCTGTAGAGAGAATTGAGGAATCTGAAAAAAATACAGCATTTAAAGTTTGGCAGTAAAAATATTTAAAGCATTTATTTACCGCTTCCCAATGTTTATGCATTATGCCTTGGCAGTCGGACTCGAAAGTTAAGTCTTTAAGAAGCTCCTCCGTTTCCGTCTTACGCGGAAAGCCAACATCATCACCCTAATTTTGTAAGTCGTCGACGACTGTCTTCTCGATTTGCTGTCGTCTTCGCTTCGACGTCGCTTCGTTTTAGTTTTGGTATCGTGTAACAAAAGCGAGACGATTCAGAAAAAAATCGATAACTTGAATTGAGAAAAGTGTCATCTTTAATTTTGCTAACGTCAGATAATTAAAATAATTGTCAACCTGATGTATTCTTGTTAGTCTCAATAAAGAATTCAGTTCAATTCAAATAAAATAATTGAAATAAAAAAAAATTATGGATTCAATTGAAGTTTGGTTTTTGTCAAGCAGTGATGACGAAAGGCCAAATACTCATATAGAGCGCAGTATTTATTGAAAACGCCACCACCAGTGGCTCTGTTTTCTTTGCTGTTATGAATGACTTTTTTATTGGTTTGAATTTAAAATCTTTCCAAACCTTTTTGAAAAAAAAAAGAAAACAGTTTTATTTTGGTTTTTTAATGATTAAACTTTCAAATTTTACCTATCGCCATCACGAATGGCCATTCTTTTTTAAAATCGACGGTAATGCCTTTTTTAAAATCATTTGCTATGTCAATATTTGCCTGCATCAACTCGACCAACTTGCCAAACTAGTCTTGATTAGTGCATTTTATTTTTTATTAAATAAAATATAAAATTTCCACAAAAAAAATTCACACGAACGAACGGTCGTCGTCTGTAAAAACTTAGGCGACATTTATTCAACGAAAGCGAGAGTCGCTTTCGTCAAAAGGCGACTTCGTAAATACCAAAAATAGGCGAAGATTTCGATAGTTATCGAAAGTCGTTTTAGACGATGCCAATTTATTAGAGACGACAAAAAGCGTAGAATTTCGCGCCTTCTTGTAAATTACTCAATAAAACTATCAAGGCTTTGGCCATATTGTAAAATTTTTGATTTGTTGTGATTATGATTTTGACTTTTGCGGTGTAGGCTCTCAGTGTTACATTTTCAAGTTGTGACAATTTGCTTTTACCTTATATGATTATACAAACAAAAAATGCTGTTTCTTAATAAAGAAAGTTTGGAGTCCAAACTGAATCAGCTGATCAACCAGGGCACCTTTTTTAGTTGTCAATGCGAATCAGTTTGCATTTAGCTGTTTAGGACATCTTTCATTCCCTTTCAGGGATTAGTTAAAAAAAAAAAAGTTTGACAGCTTGCAAGAACAATATTAGCTACATCATACAAAACAACACGCACGCATCCTCCTCCGACATACTCCATCTTGACGTCATTAGTCGAACATTTGCCATTGTAGGCCAAACCGTTCTTTTTCTCGGCTTTTAATTTTTTCAACCATTTCTAGGTACCTTTTCTTCATGTACCACTCAAAATACAAACGCCATTTTGGACGGTAGTCATATGTTTTATGATCAATGCCGGCGGCGATCATTTCGTCCATGTGACATTCTCAAAACGATTGCTACTCCGAATGATACCTCGGATGAGTTTCTACATATACCCTACAAGAAATAACTGACTGAAACTCCAATACATTGATAATGATTTTCACTTTTACCAATACATAAATAAATACTTTTACTATTAAATGAAGGCAGAGAAAAAGCGACTGTTACGCTGCGTATATCAATGCCATAACAAGCAGTAGAGGGAAAGAGATAGAAATATATATAGAAAATTTGACATTTAATAAAAAAAAATAAAAAGATTGAGTTTGGCGAAGAAAAACGAAATCAAGAAATAACTAAAGAAAATAATTGGAATTAAAAGCTAAGTAAAATTATATTTAATCAAATAATAAAATTATTAATTTCGTTTTTTCATTGTGCTGAAATTTCCAACAAATCTCATATGTTGCTGAAGCCATACGTTGTTTAGCCTGTTTGGAACCGAACAACATCAGCAGTTGCTGGAAGAATTGCAAACAAAATTAGCTTTTAACTATGGAAATTCGTTTACGTGGCGAGAGCACAAAATGCAATCGTTATTTAATGGCAATGTGTATGCGTTTGTTTTTAGAAAAATGTGAATCAAAAATTGAATCTTTGCAAGAAGTATTTTTACGTCTCACAGCATCAGATGATAACATTGATCTGATTGAGGAATTCATTAATAGTTTGATGGAAGAGCTGCAGTGGTATTTTTCACAACCTATCATCTGAATGGCAAGCTCAAGAAGCGCGTTTTCAATTGAACGTGTACTGTTACAGCGCATGTACCAGCAGGTTGTGTTTCCAAATGAAGATGCTGATTAGTCGCGGGACACGTAAGTTTATCGATGATATAATAAAATTATGTGGAAGACTAATAAATGTTGTGAATTTGTTTTTATCATTTCAAGTGTGCTTTCCCAACATATACGAAGACAACAAAAAAAATATTCATCCCTCGCATCCAGCTTTGTGCATACTACAAGTATACTTAGCAGAGGCTCCTCGAACATTTGCACAACATCAGCTATCGTATATATCAGCATATAGTACACCATGGACCACCGCTGTAGGTACGCATGGGCCAACCCATTGACAGGGCAATACCGCTACCTTAAATTAATCCTTAAAGAAATTAAGTTTGCAATAGCTTTTTACTCTTATTTTTGTCAATTTAAAACATAAAACAATAAGCGAACATTTTTGTGTATCATAAAAATTAAATATTATATGTTAAGAGAATTATTAAAATTTTAAAAATAAGAAAAAAAATTTCTTCAATCAGTAATGTTTTCATTTAAAAACAAACTTTGTATAAACGTCATATCTGATTTTAATGGCTGATTGGACTAAGTGAGACAATCGTTTGAGGGAATTTAAAATTTCATGTGATAGAAAGGGATGTAAAATCACATGTATACAAAAGTTTCCATCAGATTTTTTACACTGCTATTCAGAAACTGATAGAAACTACTGACTGAAAATTTTATCAGCGCTGTCTATCAGATGACCTATCATCTGACCGAAATTGTTTTTGTAGGGTAAATTGTAAAAATTACAAATCTTTTTCAGGTCTTTGACCTTCCTACTGATTATTGATTTGCATGCCTGCCAATCGTCTTGTCCGACACCACCACGCGGCCATCTGGGTTTCGGTGCCACATCGTTCAGACGCCAATGTTTTTCGTAGGCGGCCTGGTGACTGTTAATTATCGTAATCTTCTAATTGCTTATAAGTTTAATCTAACCATGAAATGTAATAAATGCTTACTTAGTAACTTAATATCAATCTTTTACCTATAATACACTTTATTTATATAATGCAAAATTATGCAAAAAAAAAACTCAATTTCTACGAACTAATAACGGTAATCGTGTTGGCAAGACTAACTAAAATTACGCGCAGCGATAAATAAAATTGTCTGATTCTTTCCTGGTTCATGTATATTTTGTGAATAAATTCGATGTGGAACCTAAGATCGGGTCGGCAGTCATCAAGACAAACCAAATCCTCAAACTGTTACAACTTGTTCACAAGGTATGGTAGTGTTTACAACTGTTTGATCTTTTGTAACAGGTGAAATAATAAAAACAAATGGCTAAAGTTGGCAATATCTGGCAACATTACTATAATGTGAGATTGTGTTCAGAAAGTAAACAGAATTGGTGGTGTTTGCATACACACTTTTTTTGGCAACTCCCTTGTTCAGATGTTACGGCTACCGTTGGTAACTATTGCTTACCGGGCACGTTTCGGTCTCCGGAAATAATGATTTTCAAATTAAAAAAATTGTATTCAATAGATCTTAATTTGCCCTTTCGACGTACGTCAATTAATTAATTTGCCCCTTCGTTGTTCTCTATGGAAAAATCGAAATATAATTTTCATATTGTCTATATTTCAAACAACGATATCTCTTTAACCAACGTTTATTTCTTACTCTAACAAGTGTAGAAAAATTGCCCTTTAGCTTATTTAATTTGTCCTTGTGTCAATTACTATGAATAAACAATAATTATTATTAAAAAAAGTAGAAAATCGTAAATGAGATTTCTAAGTATATAATTTGCGAATTGCACATGCGCGGTTGAATTGAGGTAGTACTTACAACAAAAGTGCGCAATTTGTACGCAGGATATGTGCTCCAAAAACATAAATTTATTTCCAATTTCAACGTAAGTAGAGCAAAAATTGTTTTTATTATTATAGATGCATTACGTTTACAGTGTCATGTTAAATATTAATCGACAATGAAAATTATAACATTTTTTTTATGTCAAATTTAACCTCACTTTTATACGCGTCCTCTGTTTTTTGATGAAAGAAATTTGCTTATCAAATTAAAAAAATTACATTCAATAGATCTTAATTTGCCCTTTCGATCTACATCAATTAATTAATTTGCCCCTTCTTTGTTCTCTATGGATAAAACGAAATATAATTTTCATATTGTCTATATTTCAAACAACGATATCTCTTTAACCAACGTTTATTTCTTACTATAACAAGAGTAGAAAGATTGCCCTTTAGCTAATTTAATTTGCCCGTGTGTCAATTATTATGAATAAACAATCGTTATTATTAAAAAAAGTAAAAAACCGTAAATGAGATTTCTAAGCATATAATTTGCGCATTGCACATTGCTCCAAAAACATAAATTTATTTCCAATTTCAACGTAAGTAGAGCAAAAATTGTATTTATTATTAAAGATGCATTACGTTTACAGTGTCAAGTTAAATATTAATCGAAAAGGAAAATTATAACATTTTTTTATGTCAAATTTACCCCTCACTTTTATATGCGTCCTCTGTTTTTTGATGAAAGAAATTTGCTTATCAAATTAAAAAAATTTATCAGGGTTTTTCCCTATACTGCTTCTTTAATGTTATTTGATCAGGAACTTTCCGTAGGGGTTTTCCCTTGGCTATGCTACGCTGATTTAATCTGAAAAATCCTGTAAAATGTAATGTAAGATTAGTGTTAATTTAAATGTGGGCTTACTATAATACTACCACGCCTGACACTATATGGACTGTCGTTGAGAGTACACTACGCACTGAACACTTTTGGTTGATCAGTGAAGCCGTGCGGAATACTATATGAAGTATTCCAGACTTCCTAATAAACTACCGTATCTCGCCGTTGACACTATATGGAGCGTCGGTGAAAATACACTACACACTGGGCACTTTTGGTGACCAGTGAAGCCGTGCCGAATACTATATGAAGTATTCCAGACTTCCTAATAAACTACCGTACTTCACTGTTGACACTATATGGAGCGTCAGTTAAAATACACTACACACTGGACACTTTTGGTGACCAGTGAAGCCGTGCGGAATACTATATGACGTATTCCAGACTTCCTAATAAAACTACCGTATTTCGCCGTTGACACTATATGAAGCGTCGGTGAGGATACACTACACACTGCACACTTTTTGTGACCAGTGAACCCGTGCCGAACACTATAAGGAGTGTTCCAGACTTCCTAGCAAAACTACCGTATCTCGCCGTTGACACTATATGGAGCGTCGGTGAGGATACACTACACACTGGACACTTTTGGTGACCAGTGAAGCCGTGCGGAACACTATAAGGAGTGTTCCAGACTTCCTAGCAAAACTACCGTATCTCGCCGTTGACACTATATGGGGCGTCGGTGAGGATACACTACACACTGGACACTTTTGGTGACTAGTAAAGCCGTGCGAAACACTATATGGAGTGTTCCAGACTTCCTAATAAACTACCGTACTTCACCGTTGACACTATATGAAGCGTCGGTGAAAATACACTACACACTGGACACTTTTGGTGACCAGTGAAGCCGTGCGGAATACTATATGAAGTATTCCAGACTGCCTAATAAAACTACCGTATCTCGCCGTTGACACTATATGAAGCGTCAGTGAGGATACACTACACACTGGACACTTTTGCTGGCCAGTGAAGCCGCGCGGAACACTATTTGGAGTGTTCCAGACTTCCTAGCAAAACTACCGTATCTCGCCGTTGACACTATATGGAGCGTCGGTGAAGATTCACTACACACTGGACACTTTTGGTGACCAGTGAAGCCGTGCGGAACACTATATGGAGTGTTCCAGACTTCATTGCAAAACTACCGTATCTCGCCGTTGACACTGTATGGAGCGTTGGTGAGGATACACTACACACTGGACACTTTTGGTGACCAGTGATGCCATAAGGAACACTATATGGAGTGTTCCAGGCTTCCTAACAAAACTACCGTATCTCGCCGTTGACACTATATGGAGCGTCGGTGAGGATACACTACACATTGGACACTTTTGGTGACCAGTGAAGCCGCGCGGAATACTGTATGGAGTGTTCCAGACTTCCTAGTAAAACTACCGTATCTCGCCGTTGACACTATATGGAGCGTCGGTGAGGATTCACTACACACTTTTGGTGACCAGTGAAGCCGTGCGTAACACTATATGGAGTGTTCCAGACTTAATAGCAAAACTACCGTATCTCGCCGTTGACACTATATGGAGCGTCGGTGAGGATACACTACACACTGGACACTTTTGGTGACCAGTGAAGCCGTACGGAACACTATATGGAGTGTTCCAGACTTCCTAGTGAACTAAATTCTTGTGATGGAGACCTTCACAATTCAGTAGGCTTTGTCAAGATTACTAATTATCATGTGATTCCACTATGATGTGTTCACCTTGACTGCTAGCCTGTGACTGTCTGATTTCTGTTTTCGTTGCTTTGCTTTTATAATCGCGCGCATCAGTGTCAGACTAATTCTGCCACTATGCGTGTGTCGGGTGTGTATGCGTTGTTTTGATCGTTGCTTACTGTTGTTTTGTCTTGCGATCACGTGTTCTGTTTATGTTGTTGTTTTTGTGTTGTTGTTTTGCTTATATTCGTTTTTTTAGGGTTTATAAGGTTTTTTTACTTGAAATTCTTATTATTATAACTACTTGTAATTATTATTATTATATCTATAAAATTGTAACATTAATCGGGACGTTACAGTCCCCTCCTACTTCGGAGACGAGAACCTTTTCGTCTAAAAATACCTATTCTTCTTTTTATTCATTAAAAAACTTGATAAATTTAGTTTTAATTTTATTCTTCTTCATTGTGTATTTGAAATTCATATGTTTTACATTTTATATATTTTTTTTTCGTTTTATCTGTATATATACGTAACAACTAAAAATTAACAAAACTATTTCACTTAATTTTAACATAATTATTTCATTTCTTTTGTTTAATCTTATTTTATTTCTCCAGTAGAAACCAAGCTTGTTTGCCCCGGTAATCTGCCTTACAGATGTCCGCCGATAGTGCCCTTATCCTCATTGCATCCTTTTTGCGTGGGTGGGGTTGTCTCCAGTATGTGGCATTAGCGTGCGGTTTCCGTATCTTCACCCCTTTGAAGTCGCTCGGATCTTTGAAGTTGCTCGGATCTTTGTTCCTAGTTAGGAAATATGATGTTGCCTTTACTTTTTGGTTCTGGCTTGTCTCGTAAGGTATTGTTGGTGGAGCTTCCCTGGTTGTCGCTTGCGGTTGCACTGGCGTAAAGTATACTGGTGGTCCTGGGTCTAGGGTGGTTGATGATGGAGGCGTCGCCGCTGTTGTTACCCTTGTTTCTATCTGCCTTGGTGGCTCTGGAAACAGCTCTTTCACTGGGCTCATTATCATAAATTCTCCCGAGGTGCTTAACGAAATTACTGAGTTTTTTTTTTGAAAGCTGCAGATAATTGTCCAAAAATCACCAATCCTCCGGCGTGGTGGAAACTGGACCTTGCTCTTCTTTTGCCGCTGGCGTTGGGTCTTCTGGCGGCTTCTTTTCGTAAAACGAGCTGGCTGTCTGTGGTTTTACGTTTTCTTGCTCTTTTTTTCTTGTTGGTATCTTTTTTCTTACGTTTGCTGTGTAAAGTTTTTGTACCTCTATTGGTTCCTTTGTTGGCATGGGCTGGTTCCGATCTGCCGATTCCAGCCGCTTTGGTTGATGGTACTTCCAGCTCGGGGTACACATCACGGAATAATTTTTGGGCGCGCGACTCTCTGACACCTTTTTTTCGAGCCACCTTCGAGACACCTTGGTTCGGCCATGGCGATCTATTTTCTTTGAGATGCAGCCTTTTATAGAGTTTTTTTTTATTTTGTTTGATGTGTAAAGGTACCATACTCCGGTGACATGATTTTGTTTATCCCTTTTTTTTGTTGGAAATTTTTGGACACTTATCGTTTTGTTTTCCTATTCTTGCATCTCCTTCTGCTACACTATGTACTTTATAGAGTTTGCTGCCATGCACTTCTTCTATTGATGACTAAACTGGGTTTTGTTGCTGTGTCAAAAATGCATTGGCTTGACCTATCTCTTTTGTTTTGCGTGATCTTGTTGTTGTAGTTTGCTGCAATTAGTTTGTTGGTTGATGAGAAAAACAATTTTTTTTCCGTGTTTTTGGTATGTGTGCTGTTGTTGTTGTAGTAACCATGCATCACCTTGACCTAGATATTTGGCTAGACCCGCTGCTGCTAGGCAGTTATGGTGGCGTGATTTTTGTTGTATATTTGTTTTTGTTTTTGTAGCATTTTTTTTTCTCTGGTTTTTAAATTTACATAAATTAATATCTGTATTTTTATTTATTTTCTTATTGTTATATTATTTTTCTGTTTAGGTGTTTTTCATGTTTTTTTTTGTTGTTGTTTTCTTTGATCTTTCGTGGTATTTCTCTTCTTTATAATTTTTTAGAAGAGAAAAAAAAATTATAAAAAAATTGATCTTAGTGATGAGTTTCCGTTGCTGGTGAATATGGTTTAAGGTCCTTTACATGAACCTTAAAAGTTTTCTGAGCTTGTGAAGATTTTGGTTGTAGTTCGCCCCATTCCTCGAGTATGACGATGACCGGTGATGGTGTCTCTATAAGCCGATATGGTCCGGAAAACTTTGGGGCTAATTTTTGAGCAAAATGCTTTGCTGCGGAAGACAACTTATGTTCTTTGCGGTATACCAAGTCTCCAGCTTTGGGGGTCCAGTTCCTTTTCCTCAGATTATACCTTTTTTTCTGTTTAGAAGTAGCTTGCTCCAAATTCTGTTGCACTTTTTTATATATCGCCTTCATATCCGGGACCCTAAGAGTTACCCCCGAAACGATCCCTTGAGTTCGTAACTGGACAGGTAAGCATAGTATTCTTCCATAATTTAGTTCGGCGGCAGAGTATTTGATGCTTTCATGTCGAGCGGTGTTAAGTGCAAAAGCAATTTCTTCTAGAGTTTCGTCCCATCTTCGGTGATTATCCTGAGCATTAGGGCTATCATTGCTTTAAGGACGCGGTTAACCCTTTCCTTGGGGTTTTTTTGTGGGCTATACGGAGCTGTTAGTCGGTGTTGTATGCCATGCTGGTTCAGAAACTTTTCCATGTTGGAGCTAGTATATGGGGTCCCGTTATCGGATATGAAAATCTTTGGACAACTTACTCTAAAAATTATTAGTTCTCTCAAAGCCCTTGAGACTGCGGTAGTCATTGTCCGAACTGGGACCAGTTCTACCCATTTGGTGAATCTGTCTACAAAAACTAGCAGGGCGGTGTAGCCTTTCATAGATCGTGGGAATGGTCCCATGAAGTCAGAACATACTGTGCCCCATGGTTCGTCGCAGGGTAACGAGAACATTTGTCCTGCTGGTTTCTGATTGCTTGGTTTATATTTGGCGCAGATATCGCAGCTTCTAATGAATTTTTCCGTGTCTTTTTTCATTCCGTGCCAATAGTAATTTTCTTGTAGCCGATTAATCGTTTTGAAAACACCCAAATGCCCAGCGGTAATGTGGGCATGCGTTTCATTCAAAACCTTTTCCTTTAATTCATCCGGCACACACAGTTTCCATTCGTTGCCCTGAACTGCCCATCCAGTTCTTGTAATGCGTTTGAACATCCGATCTTCGAGTATGGTGTAATCAGGGTATAGCTCTGGACTGATTGTGAGTTTTTCTATTAACTTGGTGTACCAGGTATCCGGTTCCTTTGATGTACTGCTAAATAAAGTTTCCAGGTAATTGGTAACTATGGGTTTACGTGATAAAGCATCGGCAACAATATTAGTAGTACCTTTCCGGTATTCAATATTGAAATCATATTGCTGGAGCTCTAGCGCCCACCAAGCAAGGCGACCTGATGGGTTTTGCAATGAATGAAGCCATTTTTAGGAGTGGTGATCAGTTATCGCGGTAAACCTGTAACCTTCTAAGTAAGGTCGTAGTTTGCGAATCCCCCACAAAATAGCTAAGCATTCTTTTTCGGTTGTGGAATATTTTTTTCTAAATCATTAAGGGTACGGCTGGCATAGGCAATTACCTTCTCTTGGTTTTCTATCCTTTGAAATATGACGGCGCCTAGTCCTTCATCGCTGGCATCTGTCTGTAGTATAAATGGCTGTGTAAAATCGGGACAACAAAGTATAGGGGCGCTGGTGAGCTTGGTTTTGAGTTGTTCTAACGCTTGAGCTTGGGGCTCTCCCCATTTCCAAATTTGCTTCTTTTTTAGCAACAGTAACATTGGGGCAACTAGTGTGGAAAAATCTGGAATGAACTGCCGATACCAGGATACAACTCCTAAGACTCTGCGGAGTTCCCGAATACTCGTAGGGGCGGCCATGTTCTGGATCGCCTCAATTTTTGCCGGGTCAGTATGTATTCCTTGTGCACTAACTACGTGTCCCAGATATGTTAATTTTTCTCTGCAGAATTAGCACTTGTCAAAATTAAGGTTCATGTTAGCTTGTAGCAAACTCCGAAATACTTCTTTAAAATTGCTTAGATGTTCCTCAAATGTTTTCCCTAGAATTATTATATCGTCCAGGTAAGCAAATGCGTGCGGTTCCATCTCGGGGCCGATAATGGAATCCAACGTACGCTGGAACGTAGCTGGGGCTGAATGTAAGCCAAAGGACATAACAGTAAATTGAGATAGTCCCCGGCCCGGCACGGTGAACGCTGTGAATTGTTTAGAGTCTTTTTCCAATTCTATTTGCCAGTATCCTTGTTTGAGATCCAGCGTGGTGATGTAGTTTGCCTCTCTGAGTTTATCTAAGATGGCTGGTATCTGTGGCAATGGATATGCATCTTTCAGTAATGCTTCGTTCAACTGACGGTAATCAATGCATAGTCTCCACGTTCCTTGTTTTTTCTTTACTAGGACGATAGGAGCACTAAACGCGCTGGAAGAGGGCTCAATACGTCCTTCCTGTAACAGCTCATTGATATCTTGGTTAATGACTTCTTGCATCGCTGAATTCCTCGGGTAATAAAGTTGTTTAATTGGTTTTAATTTTTTCATTCTGATTCGATGTTTTGTAAGATTGCATGGACCTGTGATTTGTTGGAATCTACTGGTCCAACATTTTAAGAGGGTGTCGACTTCTTCTCGCTGGGTAAAGGACAGATGGTCTTCACCTCGCAACGTATGGGCGACTGGCTTTGCTTGTATTCCGACTTCCAATTTCTGACCATAAATTAAAATATCTAGCATAACTTTTTGGAGGAAATTTATTCCTAAAATCACCTGTTCTGCTAGATTTGGAAGATATGTTACGTGATGTTCCTGGTTGTTATTTTGTACTTGGATCAAACATACACGAAACATACACGGTTTCTATCGTAGAAATAAGCGATCCATCGGCAAGTTCTACGTGAGACGTCTTAGGTATTTTCTTTATCCCTTGGGCTATGAGGAAGTTGCGCACTTCTTCTCCTATAAACGAGAGGGTTGCGCCAGTGTCTACTAACCCTACAGCTGGAATATTATTTATTTAGATCGGTAGGGTTATGCGTGCTAACCCTTCCCTAGATGATGATATAGGTTCCTCATTTTTGTCGTCACCTCCTTCACTAGATTCCCTTGGATAGGAGGACTCTTCGCCCAGTGGAGTAGCAGTTCTGGATGAACTGGGCATATTATCTATCGCTTCCCATTCGTCTGTTACGTATTCCGTTGCGTGTCGGGAGTATTCTGAAAATCCTTTTGGTCAAATCTGTGCGCCGCGGTTTGGTTGGCTTCGATTTTGCCAACTTTCCTCCATTCTGATGAACTCATATTCATCAGTAAGCGCTACCAGTTCGTCCACCGAATTGAACCCATTTCTCCTAATGAAAAGGCGATATTCTGGACGGAGGCCATCGTATGTTCTGTCGATGAAGCTTCTTGAGCGAAAACGCGGATGCTGCGCAATAAGATTTTGGATGGCCAAATTGTAATCTTTTCCCCTTTCACGGGGCCCTTGTCGACGACGATGTATTTCATCCTCAGCTTCTCTGCAAAATTGTTTCCACGTAGATACTTCGTCTTTTTTATCCTCCACCAATCAGCGGCTTTTCGTTTAAGTAGATAAATCATAGGAGGTAACATTTTAACTAGTGGAATTTCATAACACTTTGCCATTTCTTATATTTCTTCGATAAAACACAGGATGTCTCCAGACCCCTCGAATTTGAGGTTCCACCTTCTGACTGTGTCCATCACATCAGCTTTACTCAGATTAGGCCTGCCCTCTTGATCCTCTGGTTCATCTTTGGGTTCTTCGGTCAGTAATGTAACCAGGTTCTCGGTTGATTTCCAGTCACGTCTGCCTTTCAGAAAGGCACTAAATCTCTTCCTAAGGCAGTCCATGGTTCCTTCAACCTCTAGTCCTTGTTTTGACATCTCTTGAATTAGTCGATCTTTACGTAAATGATAGATCCAGCCCAACGGGCTTATGTCCATAAGTGATGGGTCTATTGTTGGTGGTTGATTTACGTTATCGTTTAACATTAGTTGTGTGATGGCTGCTGGGTCTGACGTAGGGGCGTCCCCCTCAGTGCCATGTCCCTGCTCGGGCGCCATTTGTAACGGTTCTTTGGGTCTAAGGCTGAGGTCAGCTCAGTGGTGTCCAGGGTCAGGCTAAAAGACAACCAAAACTTTTGGTTACAAAAATGTGTATTTTTATTGATTCTTAACTTCAATTTGTAAAACTTATAAGTCTTTCCAATACGGTACAATGTGGTTTTCCCAATGACAATGTAGTGTTATATACTGCTTATTTAATATTATTTGATCAGGATCTTTCCTTATACTGCTTCTTTAATGTTATTTGATCAAGAACTTTCCGTAGGGGTTTTCTCTTGGCTATGCTACGCTGATTTAATCTGAAAAATCCTGTAAAATGTAATGTAAGATTAGTGTTAATTTAAATGTGAGCTTACTATAATACTACCACGCCTGACACTATATGGACTGTCGTTGATAGTACACTACGCACTGAGCACTTTTGGGTGATCAGTGAAGCCGTGCGGAATACTATATGAAGTATTCCAGACTTCCTAGTATACTACCGTACTGCACTGTTGACACTATATGGAGCGTCAGTGAAAATACACTACACACGGGACACTTTTGGTGACCAGTGAAGCCGTGCGGAACACTATATGGAGTGTTCCAGACTTCCTAGCAAAACTACCGTATCTCGCCGTTGACACTATATGGAGCGTCGGTGAGGATACACTACACACTGGACACTTTTAGAGACTAGTGAAGCCGTGCGGAACACTATATGGAGTGTTCCAGACTTCCTAGAGAACTAACTACGGATTGCTAACTACGGTATTGCTACAAAATCAGAGGAATCTTCTAAATTCTTCTGATGGAGACATTCACAATTCAGTAGGCTTTGTCAAGATTACTAATTATCATGTGATCGCACTATGATGTGTTCACCTCGACTGCTAGCCTGTGACTGTCTGATTTCTGTTTTCGTTGCCTTGGTTTTATATTCGCGCGCATCAGTGTCAGACTAATTCTGCCACTATGCGTGTGTCGGGTGTGTATGAGTTGGTTTGATCGTTGTCTATTGTTGTTTTTGTCTTGCGATCACGTGTTGTGTTTATGTTCTGTTGTTTTTGTTTTGTTGTTTTTCTTATATTCGTTTTTTTAGGGTTTATAGGGTTTTTTTAC
The DNA here is from genome assembly GCA_963662105.1 of Meiosimyza platycephala. Taxonomy (NCBI): domain Eukaryota; kingdom Metazoa; phylum Arthropoda; class Insecta; order Diptera; family Lauxaniidae; genus Meiosimyza; species Meiosimyza platycephala. The sequence goes on from OY759208.1 coordinate 64,679,146, forward strand.
TTGTAATTCTTATTATTATAACTACTTGTAATTACTATTATTATATCTATAAAATTGTAACGTTAATCGGGACGTTACATCTTTAACCAACGTTTATTTCTTACTCTAACAAGTGTAGAAAAATTGCCCTTTAGCTAATTTAATTTGCCCTTGTGTCAATTATTATGAATAAATAATAATTATTATTAAAAAAAGTAGAAAACCGTAAATAAGATTTCTGAGCATATAATTTGCGCATATAAATTGGAGTATGGAAGCTAAAGTAAATCTGACCCATAAATAATAGATGAATAAAATTGAATTGAAAATTGAACTAAGATTTAGGCATTGTTACATATTTTGGCCTTATTCGCTTGGGCGTTATGATACACCACCAATAATTCAGTTTTAACAGCTAATCCACGCAGATGTGCCACTGTGAAAAAGTGAAGGTTATGATGCTACGTTAGAACGTAAAAACGAATCACTGAACTTACCATCAAATACGTCAAAAACATTTGTTTACTATTGAGAAGAGGTTACATTTTACAATATATTGCAGAATATGAAAATTTATAGAAAAAGAAAATAAAATACTGAAAAATTACAATTACGATGGTTGCTCCAACTACTCTTGATATGGAAAAGGTTTGCCGTGTTTGCATGAAAAGTGACTTGGAATTATTTGATGTAAAATATGCAGTGGACAGAACTAGTCTGGCAGAGATTCTTTCGGAATGCACAATATACAAAGTGAGTAGATGCAATTGCTTTCTTATATATGAGACTTGGACGATTAAGACGTAGGAGTGTTCACTTTCAATCATTTAAACATGTTCCAGTAAAATATTTTTGTAAATATAGTATCGGTTTTTAAAATTGTAAGCAATTTAAAATAAAATGTTTTTATGTGTGTAATATAATATTTTTTGAACTAAGAAATATTACTAATTTTATAGTATAATTCATTCAAATACAAATTTATTCGGAGTTATTAGTTTGGATAAGACTAGTTTTTGTAAATAATTTCAAGAGATGTCCCGATACTCTTGCAATTCATGGGAAAAAAATGTACTTTCATAGAAAAAACTTTGAAGTCAGCGAAGAAAGAAGTCAACGAGCCTTATTTGAAAAAGATATTATGTCGTAATAGGTAATAATTCGTTGTAATAAATAAACATAAGGCAATGGAATTCCTTTTCTTCATTTCACTTCTTTTGTTACCTTATGTATTTAAATTATTTACCAAGTGCATTGCTCGTCAAAAAAGAATTCTTATAATAGCGAATATATTCAGTTTTCACCAACATTTCTCATATTCACGGATTAGGTGCTCCAGCGATCGTCGCTTTCAAAATGATTTAAAACGGCCACATTTTATTCTACTCTGAGGGTTAGCAACGAATGTCGGAAGAGTGTTGCAGGCAGGTTCCTCCTCAGGACCAGAATTTCTTTTTATTATCCACTACGATGTGGAGTTTTTTTTTATATAATTTTTATTAAATTTTAGTTAATTTTCATTTTTGTTTATGTTTTGTCAAACGACCGGCACTTTGTTATGACAGCTAATGTTCATTTGCGAGGGTAGAAGCGATGTCAAAATTTGTTGTTCTTCTAATGTCAGAATTTGTGAATGAGCCAAAGTCAATCGAAAACTTTGACATTTCGGGTTTTACATGATTCATCTATTAGGTATGATTTGACAGCTTGCGTTGACCATGTTTTTTTGAGAAAATTCGATATCGGCCATCATTGTTTTGAGTCAAAGCAATGAGAGTAGAAAGAGCGAGAGTGTGTCAGATGACGTTGCCATACCAAGGTTTTCATGGTATCGTACTTGTGGAGGTTTGAGTACGTGAAAATGCAATCGGTGTTACCAATTTTCGTATGCGACTAAATAATGTTGCTGCAACATTATACACAAATGGGCGGTTGTGTCAGAGCAAAGGTTATTGTCTTCTAGGTACATGTGTAGTGGATAAGTACTATAGGTGTTGGTTAGGATTAGTTTTGTTGCATACTATTTACTAAGATTAGGGTATATGTTAGTAAGTATAATTAATGTATAAAGACATGTAATAGGAAAAACGGCTTCTATTTATGCTGCTGACCTGACCTGCTGAAAGATTTTCGCTTAACGAAAAGTTGTTTCCGCGCAAAAATTTTATAACTAAAACCACCGCCTTAACAGTAAGTCGCGCTTTCTCGGCATCAAACTGATGCCAGTTAAATATAAAGTGATATAAAGTATTAAGGTATAGTTTTGCTCTGCATCAAAGTGATGCTAATTAATCAAGATTAGAATAAATATTTTTAAATTTCGATAAAGTGAAGTGAAAGTGTCCAAAACTAGATTGGTTGAAACCTATGCCTAATTTAAAGGCTCGATAAAAAGAAAGGTTTGAAGATTTTTTGTCGTTTTTGGTGGGCAGAAAAACCTAATTTGTTCCTTTGTGCAGGAAGGCGCGAAAGGTCTGGAAAAGGACGTCAGTGCAGCAGCGTAAAACATAGGTCATAGGGGTGAAAATTGGATGTGAGTATAATTATAAAATTTGTGATTAATAGTAGAAACTCATAGGGTTTAAATCTTTTTAATATATGTACCAGTGTGGCTGAAGAAAAAGAGACGAGACATCAGCGTTATAGAAGGTGGTCAGGGTGCTGCAACAATAAATGTCCGTAAGCCATAATCCATTTTCACTATTTATTTATTAAATTCATACACCTACGTGATCCTGCTTTATTTTTATCAAATTTCTACACCTACGTGATCCTGTTTTAATTTATTAAATTCATACACCTACGTGATCCTGTTTTATTTTATCAAATTCATACACCTACGTGATTTTGTGCGTGCATTAATTTAAATCGAAACGTGATTACGAAATTCGAAATAAATCACGTAAATTATAATTTGAAAAGTGATGAACCTGGCTATTGGTTCGGATCCAAGTAAAAAGCCCGAAAACGTATAAAGTCCCAAGTTCGGGATTAAACCAAGTAAAGATACAGGGCGAAACAATTACAGCAGCGGTTATAAGAATCATCTTAATTTTATAAATTTTAGTTCTAATTATTTTTGTAGTGATATTTGTGCATTAGTTATACATATATTTTTTACATTTTTCGTGGTAAATCGTTATAAGGGAAAACGACCGTGATTCGGATAATTTGAAATACTTCGCATTTCGGACCATTCGCGAGAGCTCTGTCGGGTGGTAGAAATAAAAGGAGAATTTGAACTCGCGTTTCGTTTTTCTGCTATTTAATCCGAAGCTGTGAATTTCCCTTAATGGCGTATAATTTTTATATATATATATAATCTTCTTATAAATAATTTTATACACATGTATTATATTTAACATATTTTTCTATATATATTTTATACATTTTTTTCTTTTATATATTTTTTTTGTCTTGCTAAATTAAATTTGAATGTTAATCTTAACCAATACATAGTGTAGAAATTTTAGGTTTTATACCACAATCTCAATTTTGATAAAATTAGAAATTAACGTATAGAATATTTTTGTTGTCTGAGGCTATAGCCCAGTCGAGCCGAATACCGTGTTAATTCGCCTCTAAGACTGTACCTGTAAAGTAACCATTTGAATCAATAAACATGTTGTAAATAGAATTTGCTATGAGTAATTGGTAAAAGTTTTTATAAAGGGGGGGGTGACAAACCTGACCGATGCCGGTGTAGTGGGTGAATCTCCAGCGATGATTCAATTGTGGGTGATGCACCAAAATGGATCGTGCAACACAGGATGAGCGGGTGCGTGGGGAGTAGCATCTCGCTCCCATCTTTGATGTGGATAGGCCTGTGGAGGAGAGATTTTTTTTATAATTTTTGATATTTGGATTTTTCTTAGTATTTTTTTTTGTTTTGAATGTTGAGTTTTTTTTCTTGATTTTGAAAATTTCATTTCCGTTAAAAATGAAATTTTATTGTTGCACCCTCGATCCAACGCGGCGGGTTAAAGACCTCCCTGAAACCGCAAGCTAGCCAGTGCGGACCGCGTTGAGTACGCTGACTTAGGGTTCTACAACAATATGGCGCCCAATGCGAAATTAGTAACCAGGGGTGTAAACAGCTATAACCTCTATGTAAAGTCGAAAGGAATTTACTCAGATTGCACCTTGTCGGGACTCCTATCACTGCGGTGGCTTTGTCTGGCACAGCCAATCGACGTAATTGCATCGAGTGATGGAAGGGCCGACAATGTGACAATCGAATTTAATATTTTAAAATTTTAGAATTCAGTAATTGTTGGTTTCGGTTTCGCACACTCAGTAATGGTGGCGCATGCTGTCGTTATAGGATAGGCAACGATCTGCACCATTGGAGCGACGAGGCTGGAAAGGGCAATTCTATAGTAAAGTTAAGGCAATTAGAGTTTCTTCAGGTATCTCTGGATTCAGGTGGCTTGGCTTTTGCTAGCATGTGCGGAAGTCAATTGCATCTGGCCTGAGATTGTCTGGGGACAATCAAGTTTAAATTTTTTTTTGTTCTACAGGATTAGGAGAGGTGCAGCCGATGACTTAGGTGATTTTTTTTTCTATCAAACTAATTGCATCGGATGCGCGAGGATTTATGAGTCATTGAGCGTCGGGTTAATTCAATTTTTTTGTATTGTTTGAATAAAATTTAATATTTGTAGCCAAAAAAAATCAAAATAGTGTTTCAAGTTGTACAAATTAATGTGATCAGTGACCTGCTTGTTCTAAGAAGAAAATGGTTAGTTGCACTTGCGCAGATAAAATGAAAGCAATGCGAACGAGGCTTCATGAACTCATGAGCGGGTAGTAGGAGGCTATCCACATTAAAGGTTTCGATAGGAACACGCAGAATAGTTGATCATCGCTGGAAGATGTTCAAGAAGGTTTTCACCATAAATCGGAGTTATAAGGTCAGAAAAAAAACCCCCCCCATTACCAAAAAAATAAAGTAAAGTTTGAAATTTAAATTTTGCGCGAAAATTTATAGAATTTCACGCGAAAAGTTATCGAATATTTAGTAGATGAGTAGCGCTGAGAAACTGCGATAAAAACGGGTTTCGAAACGATTTTATCAGCACGATTTTAATAGAACGTTAAGCACAGCTAGTCCATTAACCAAAATGCCTAATATAGATAAGGAGGGAGCGCCCTAAGGCCAAGATAACCAATTTTACCGAGACATGTCAAAAACGATTAGAACTGATACAGGCGAAAATATACCTGGTGCAGATGTCGCTAAAGGCGCGGTTGCGAAAAACTCTCAAGATAAACAAGCGGTTCTTCCAGATTTGAATTTTCCTCCACCGGAAAAGCCCATAGATGGGACGAATGCGGCTATAATAAGCGAAATGGTGGCCAAGTACACTGAAGGGTATAAGGCGTCCCTAGAAAAGGGGTTAGAAAAGAAAATAAATGACTGTATTCGCAACAGCGTGCAGGAGATGTTTCAAAGTCTTAAACTTAAGCAGGCTACGGGTAGTCAGCAAAGTCCAGGGGTAGGCGCGAGTAGAAATAGAGATGCTCATACTGAAAACTTGTATGGTCAGGGGTCAAATTTGCTATATTCTTCAGGGCAGACTGTAAATAGAGAAAATACATATGATAATGGTCATAGTAAAAAAATAATTGAATATACCGAACAGCAACAGCATAGCAGGCAAAGCAATAGGTCCACTTGATAGCAATCTCAGCCGCAACAGCAGCCGCAACAACAATTTTGGCAACAGCAGCAACCAGGTATTCAACAGCAACAACAATTTGCACCACAACAACAATTTATTCCACAGCAACAACAATTTTGGCAACAACAGCAACCAAGTATTCCACAGCAACAGCAATTTCCTCCGCAGCAGCAACAGCAACAACAATTTATAAACGCAGGCCGTTCTCATCAGTCGAATGCTATCCATGTCGACAAATGGGGCATATCGTTTGGTGGAAATTCCGATGATGTATCGATTGAAGATTTTATTTTTCGAGTTCAGCATCTGCAGAGACACTATGATTGTCCCTGGTCGCAGGTTCTACGAGATTTTCATTATCTGCTTAGGGACGTTGCGCGAGAATGGTACTGGCTTTACCTCAAGCGGAATGATGCGCCCGACAGGCCAATTAAAAACTTCGCGTCGTTATCAGCTGCGCTCAGCAACACGCTTAAAAAAACCACTAAGTTCTGCATGACTCCTGAAGCAGTACAGGCTTTTAATAGTTTGAAGAATGCGTTAACCACAGCTCCAGTTCTGAAGCACCCAGATTTCGGAAAAAGATTTTTTGTGCAATGCGACGCATCGGACATCGGCATAGGGGCAGTATTGTTCCAAAAAGATGAGAAAGATAACGAAAACCCGATTGCTTATTTTTCGCAGAAACTCAACAGTAGTCAACGTAACTATAGTGTTACGGAAAAGGAATGCTTGGCAGCTGTTTTGGCAGTAAAAAGGTTTAGGCCGTATGTTGAAATGATGCCATTTACTGTGATTACCGATCACGCAAGTTTAAAATGGCTTATGGCATTAAAAGACTTAAGCGGCAGACTTGCGCGGTGGTCTCTACAGCTGCAAGCATTCGATTTCCAAATTGAGCATCGGAAGGGTTCGGAAAATGTAGTCGCCGATACATTGTCGCGTTCCGTCGACGAGCTGGCAGCAGAAGCAGAAAGTTGGATCGATTTCGAAACGACTGAATTCGAGTCATCGGAATATTTAGACTTGGTCAAAACGATCAGCGAAACTCAAAATAAGTTGCCGGATTTACGCATAGAGGACAACCTCATATTCAAAAAAATAAAATTCGAGCGAAATGATTCGGAAATGGATGAATGCAAATGGAAGTTATGGGTACCTGAAGCCTTAACAACTACACTTATTTCAAAAGCTCATGAGCCTGAACTTGCAGCACACGGTGGGGTAGCCAAGACCCTAAACAGATTGCGGCAATTTTATTACTGGCTGAATATGGTAATACAGTTACGAAATTTCATAAAAAATTGCGATATATGCAAGGAAACAAAGTCAGCGAATAAAGATCTGAAACCAGAAATAGGCCAAGAAGTCATCACGGAAAGACCTTTCCAGAAAATATATATAGACTTCTTAGGAAAATATCCAAGGTCTAAGAGTGGAAATTCCTATATCTTTATCGTTGTTGACCATTTCTCAAAATTCGTATTTTTGAAGGCGCTGCGCGAGGCCACAACTAAGAAAATAATGCAGTTTCTAATAACAGAAATTTCCACAAATTCGGAGTACCGGAAATCATTCACTCGGATAACGGGAAACAATTTGTGGCAAAAAATTTTATACAAATTCGAAAAGGCTCAGGTGATTAAAAGAATGGGTACGGCCTATTATGAGCTAGCAGACAGTGCCTTCAGTTTTTGTAACCAACCACAGCAGATTTCGAAAAACTGTTTTGTAACGGCAGAGTGGCATCTAATGCACACTGGCATTGGAATGCGAAAGTCATACCAGAAATGTCAATCTGACATTTTTGGTCTTTCATTCGAAATTTGCTTTTTGCGTTCGGTTCAACAAGAAATGGCTGAATAACGCGTGATTCCGAAATTTCGGTAGCCATTTTGTTGAATAAAAACAACGCGGGAGTTGAGTTTTGACGATGGTAGCGTACGGGCTTGAATAGCGAACCGAAAAAAAAAATCGCGCAAAAGAGTTGGAAAAATAATTAAAATTGCCCCCGTGACTTATAATTTTGTTTTTTTTTAAATTTTTGATTAAGTGTTTTTTTTTTGTAAAAAAAACAATAATAATTTAATAAAATAGTTTACGGCACTGTGTACCGATAATTTCAAAAATAAATTCTTTGTTTGAATAGTAATCGGGATAAATTTGTTTTAAACAAAAACTCATGATACGAAATTGAGTCTCGCGTAATGAATCGGTTGTAATTATATTATACAATCATTAAAACGTACGCACTCAGCATCTTTCCATCCCTTCAATTTAAAACCTTTTTGTGGGAACATAACCTAACATGCAAGACTTACTCTAAACGACAGTTCGCGGAAGCGCCAGTGCTCCGGTACATACAATAAAGAAAAAAAAAAACAAATATACGTACTTACATAGAAAATAAAGAAACAAGAATATAAAAGAAAAATTTTGACAATAAAACACAGTGGGACATCAGTCATAGTAACCAAAAAGGGAACAGTGAAAGACAGGGACAGAAATATTGGCAAATAAGAAGTTTGACACGAAGAAGTGTTATAAACACAAAGAAACAGAGAATCATCTGTCCTTCCAACACATACAAAGAAATAAAAAAAACGTTATCCTGACATTCCAACACACAAAAGAAAAAGTTGTCGAAATAAATAAAAAAAACAAAAAAAAAAAGTAATAAGTGCTGTGCAAATTTGTGGAAAATTTAAAAGCAAATAATAATTGTAATGATTGCACCACAAAGTAAATGCAACCACATATAATACTACACATATCTAAAACACTATCGAACACCAGCAGAGACAACTAAAATATCACAGCAGAGACAACTTGAACATCAAAAACGACTACACATACCATACGAGACATTAAAAAACCTGGAAATACGTGAGCTGAATGCATTTATGTCTATCTAACAATTAAAAAAGTATTTAATTCTGAAAATAATAGTATTTAGAAAACTACATCTCAATTAGTTCGAAAAATTAAGTTTAGTATTGAAATTTAAAAGAAAAAAAAAGAAGAAAAAATTTTTTTTGTTTGATTCAGATTTTTATTGTTCTAAAAAGAAAAAGAACAAAAAAAAAAAAAAAATGTTGCCAAAGCAACATTTAAGTAACAAAATGTTGATTATTATCAATATCACTTAATATAGTTTACTTTAACATTACACTTATATATCGATATACACCTATGTATATATGTGTGTATATGAAAATTTCTTAAATACTTAAGGCTTAGCTAAAAACAAAAAGAAAAAACAATGTAACTGTAAAAAAAGGGGAAAAAATTTATATAAAAAAAAAATGTGAATTGAATTTTAAATGAATATTTTTTTTATTTAAAAGGAATTAAGAAAATGATAGCCTAACTAAAGTCACGGTAAGTCTCATGTAGAACTACGAATTAGGGTGGACCGAAAAATTCCCCCATAGGTCCACAAGGTAGGGTGGGTGATATAAGGGGCCGAGCATAACACCAAGCTCGAGGGTTCAGCCCGAAAAGAAAATATTAGGGAGGCCCATTTTTTTTTAAAAGCTTTTTAGTAGATATTAGATTTTGATAATTTTTGATGCTTCAGAGTGCAGCTACCTCAGTTCAAGCACGAGAGAATTTATTTTTGTACGGTGCAGGCACACCATGGGCAGCAGCGAACCCACACCAACCCGCCGAACTGCTAGTGATGGCATACCAGCTCGTGCAGCCGCTGACCATGTTGTCCGCGTTCCAAGCACCCATCGCTTGCGCGATTACACTATGTCCAGGGACAAAATGCATCACCGCAAGATCAGATATAACTGATGCAGGTGAACGCTCTGAAGCAGAAAGTGAGTCTTTAGTAAGTATGGGTGGTGCAGGCAGCAGAACTGCACGAAGTGCTGGAGTTACAAATGAGCACCGTGCACAGCGTTTACCCGAATTGCCACCATACTTCGGCACGCAAGATGGAGGTGGTGGTTATACTAACTATCACACGCCAACTTCACCCGGTAACTATGGCTGCGCTGCAGCTGGTGCACCTGTACGTGATAATAGTCCCGGTATCGGTAAAGATAACGGCAGCGATCGCTCGCAGGAAGATTCAGCCTTCTTCGATTCAGTAAATTCTTTTGAGGATGCTTCAATTGTAATAAGTGGTAATCACGTAGCAAATAATACTGGTGATGATGCTGTTGGTACCAATTTGAGCTCCGTAGAACGTAGCTCTGTGCGCACGACTAATCAATACAGTGGCGATAATAGTTTTCAACAAAATTATAAATGTAGCGGCCCTAGTAGCAATCGTGAAAAGGAAAGCTATTTGGTAAGGTCTCGAATACGTCGATAGATTTCAGCAGAAAGCAGCATATCAAATCAAAGTATTACATTTGAAGAAACTGCCGCATCAACATCAGCAGCAGCGAAACCACCACCATAAAGGAACAATGAAACAGACGAAAAACAGTAGCTACAATCAGCATCAGCAGCACAGCAACACAACGGGAAATATCCGTCATGTGCCTAAAGAATCCGATATTGAAGCAAGCTAAATAAATTCTGAAAAAATGTTATAATAGAGCTTATTATAAATATTATTTTCTCTTATAGACTTCCTAGTGTAATTTATCACGAAAACCCCGTTGCATTTAATGTTATCAAAAGAAAGATTTGCCCCGTACTTTCAAGGACTGATTTGCATACGGGCGACTTCCGTCATACCACAGTTAGTATTTAAAAACCTGGTTTTCATGCAAATGTAATTAACTTTTAACGCTCTTTCAGTACTCAAATGCATCTCCACTGCTCATATATCTTCAAATACAATTAGCTCAAGCAATGAACTTGCAAAAATTTCAACAATTCTCATATTTTTCTGAAGCCATACGTTGTTTAGCCTCTTTGGAACCGAATCAACATCAACAGTTGCTGGAAGAATTGCAAACAGATATATAAAAGCGTCAAAGTTATTTGCAATATTTGATATGCTATCAACAAAATGTGTTCTTAACTATGGAAAATAAGTTTATAGATTATGTTTACTTTAATTTGCAATAACTTTTTTGTTTTTATTTTTGTCAATTTAAAACATAAAACAATAAGCGAACATTTTTGTATATCAAAAAAATTAAATTTTGTGAAATGTTATGAGAATTATTAAAAAATTTTAAAATAAATAAAAAAATTTCTTCAAACAGTTGTTTTCATTCAAAACAAAGTTTGTATAAACGTCATATTTGATTTTCATGGTTGATTGGAGTAAGTGAGACAACCGTATGTTTGAGGGAATTTAAAATTTCATGTGATGGAAAGGGATGTAAAATCACATGTATACAAAAGTTTCCATCAGATTTTTCACACTGGTATTCAGAAACTGATAGAAACTACTAACCGAAAATTGTATCAGCGCTGTCTATCAGATAACCTATCGTCTGACCGAAATGGTTCTTGTAGGTTCATTTACGGTTTTCTACTTTTTTTAATAATAATTATTGTTTATTCATAGTAATTGACACAAGGGCAAATTAAATAAGCTAAAGGGCAATTTTGCCGCCGAGGAAGTCTTTGGATTCCGACGCCCACCTCCGCGAAATCAATGGTATGACCAGTAGTGTCGCGAAGCTACTGCAGGGAAAAACGCCGCATACAAAACAACCCTGCAGTCAGCCGCAACGCGAGCCGTGCGCGTAATTACCGGGAAAAGAGAAAGGAAGAGAGGCGCCTTTTCAGACGCAAAAAACGAGAGAAGGAAAGGCGTGAGCGTGAGAAACTCGAAGTGTTACGAGGCAGGAATGATGCTCGAAAATTTTACCAACAAGTCAAGCGTCTGACCTTGTCTCAGTAAGCAATTGAGTAGTAGAGACCTCTCTCACCCGACAAAACTGACACTCTACAAGACGCTCATCTTACCCGTGCTACTCTACGGTGCAGAAGCATGGGTTGTGTCGCAGACCGACGCAGTCACACTTGGGGTGTTTGAGAGAAAAATTCTTCGCAAAATCTTCGGTCCTGTTCGCGTCGGCGACGACTACCGTATTCGAATGAACCATGAAATGTACGAGCTCTACGATGACATCGACATAGTCAAGCGCATCACTATCCAACGTCTACGCTGGCTGGGACATGTGCGTATGGACGAAGAAGCTCCGGCGAAAAAGGTGTTTGATGCGGAAGCCGCTGGGCGACGACGGAGAGGAAAACCATGCCTCCGATGAAAAGACCAAGCCGAAGAAACCCTATCCACGCTTGGTGTGACTGATTGGAAAAGGCGCGCGCGAAGCAGAGGAGCCTGGAGAGAGCTTTTGAGGTCGGCCGTAACCCGGAACGGGTTGTTATGGCCTCCCAAGTAAGTAAGTAGTCACTCCATAAGTAACTACTCATCGAAGCGGTTCATTCAGAGTCACTTTGGGTCACTTGAAGCCACCGACGTGAGTGAGAATTGCGATTTTGTGGCTTGTGTGCGATTTTTATAAAATTGCACTATAACACCTATAGGGCACATTGGTTAAAACACTTATCGCAAAAAAACTTACGTTATCTCAAAAACCAACCCTGATCCAGCAAAACCATTATAATTTTTGGATTCAGCAGAAAATTTTACTACAGTGTGGTTTTTATTTGCCGCAATAATACTGTTCACCGACTAGTTTGCCGGCTTCAGTAAATATTATGCAGTATAATATTTTTCACGAAAAATGAAGTGCGAAAAAAGACTTCTTAATTTGAGTGTTCAACTATAACTAACTTTTTATTCTATTTTCTCTTTGTCGTAAGCTTAGTTTTAGTTTTAGTTCATAAGTAACAGTATTTTAGTTTAAGTGTTGTTGTGGTAATATTTATGTAATGTATGTGTAGCTTAATGTTATGTGTTTTATAAGTAGAAGTGAATCAAATTCAATAAGGGTGGTTCTATAAGGTAATTAACAATTTAAATTAGAGTAGTTCAATTAATTCTTACATATAATATTTTGTGGTTAAGTTTAATAATATAAAAAATAAAAATAAATATAATGATTTGTTCGAACATCGGCCACCTTGGCAGCTGCGCCGTTAATCAATCGGCAACAGTGCCAATTTGTGAATAGGCCTCAGGAATACTCCAGATTTGGTTCTAATGGTTGCGACGCGCACTTTCCCATCGGTTCCTGCTGTGACTGCCTCGACGATCCCAGGTACCCACTGCTGAGGCGGACGGTTGTCGTCGTGTACTACTACGACTTGGCCTGTTTCTAGGTTGGGCTGGTCTACGCTCTATTTGTTCTTCGGTTGGACCCAATTATATAGTCTTTGGACCATGCCCGCCAAAACCTCTGTTTGAGCTCGCATATTAATTGCCATCTCTTCAAGGAGGATAGTTTCGTGTCATCGTCAAGCAATGCGGGTGGCGGCGAACGCATTGCCTCGCCTATCAGCAGGCGGGTTGGCGTTAGCGCCTCTCCATCGTTGGGATCCATGCTCATTGGTGCGATGGGCCTGCTGTTGAGAACGGCTTCGATTTCTGCCAGTGTTGTCTGCATTTCTTCTGTCGTAAGCAACTCGCTGCCCATAGTGCGGAGCAACTGGTGTTTGGCCGACTTCACCGCTGCCTCCCAGACCCCGCTGAAGTTTTCTTTTTCACAAAACGGAGAACGAAAGCGAAAACTTTAAGTAGTTTTGAGTATGAGGAATGTGACGATATAACTTTTAGAAGATAGTTTGATTTTTCCTTAATTGCATGAAGTGCATTTGCACTTTTCTTTTTCTCTAAAACATTTAATTGTGGTGACAACTCAAAATGGCTATTTTTTTGGCAAAAACTCAGAATTTTGTAGGATAAATGATGGTCCTGTGAACCAAATTGAAGAGTTAAGCTCATCTACGCTACATCCTCTTGAAAGTATATCCGCAGGGTTTTATTTCGAAGGAACGTGTCGCCATGACACGTTTTGTGACCATTCTTGCGACTCTATTTGCTACAAATGTATTAAGCAACGAGAGATACATTTTGATCCAATGCAAGGTGATTTCAGCATCAGTCCAGAAATATACTCCCTCGATTCTACAGTTTAACATTTCCTGCAGCTTATTCCAAATTTTTGATAAAATTTGCGCTGCGCACAGCTCGAGTCTAGCTGTAAGCAACTGGGATCGAATACCGTTTGAAGTTATACTACGAATGTAGAAACAGCAACAATATGCGCGCATTGATGCATCACAAAAGCCATGAATTTGGCAGCTGTTATGTGGACCTGTATTTACGTAACGAGGAATTTCTATTGCGTCCAATTGTAACAAATCAGCTTTAAAATTTTGCTAATTATTATCAAGGCGTATGGGAATTGATTCGTCCCAGTAAAGATTTTGAATCCATAGTTCTTGTAGTAATATTTTTCCTCTAGTGACTATTGGGCATAAAAGTTCAAGAGGATCGAAAAGTGTAGCTGATACTGACAAAATATTTCGTTTTGTAGCCTCAAGTTCATGGAAGTTTTCATCCCAATAAAATTTTAAACTATCATTATTCGGAATCCAACGTAAGCCTAATGTTTTTGTAGAATCGGAGTCGTTGAATTTCAGAGATTTTTCTGAAAGTCCACTATTTTGATAGGTAGGGTGATTTGAAAACCATTTGGCTAATTCAGAACCAGCTGTTTCTAAAATTTCAGTAACTTGAGTTCGTTTTACTTCGAGATCATTAAAGTTATCAGCTCCGGTGAGCATTTCATCGACATAAAAGTCTGTGCGTAATGCATTTACACCAATTGGATGTGAATCTTTGTATAAGTTGCTCAAATGAAATAAACACCGTATGGCCAGAAATGGAGCTGGAGCAGTATCGTTTGTAACTGTGTTTAATTTATATATTTGAATTGGCTGAATATCATTTTCTCGCCATAGTATCAATTGAAAGTTACGGTCTGCCTCGTCAACCATAACTTGACGGTACATTTTAGAAATGTCTGCAGTCATAGCGTACTTATGTAAGTGAAAACGAATCAAGGTAGAATAAAGGTCCTCTTGTATTGTTGGACCAACCATTAAAGTATCATTTAACGAAATTTGAGTTGAGGTATGACTAGATTCATCAAAAACTACGCGAAGTTAATAGTTGTGCTTGATAACCTCAAAACGCATTGATGCGGAATAACGTAATGTGGAAATTTTAGAGTTTCGCTACAGGCTAATGATATATGTCCTAATTTCAGGTACTCTTTCATAAAGTCCATATACATTTCCCGAAGATCGAGATTTTTCTATAGTTTACGCTCTAAGGCAAAAACCGCCTTTTAACTATTTCGAATGATGAGCCAAATGAGTTTGGATTTGATTTGAAAGGGAGCGATACCTGAAATCGACCAGTAGGTAAACGATAAACTTTATCGACAAAGTGTTGCTCACATAACTGCTGTTCAGCAGTGTATTTTGTGGCCTTTTGGGCATTTCCTCTATTGCCCAAAAATGACTAAAGAGTCAAGTGAAGAATCAATTTCAGTAGCACTTACTGAATTACATATTTGTGAATTTGTATTATTTGTAGTTTGGTATTTACCCGAAACTATCCAACCAAGTAGCGTTTTTTCAAGCGTTGGAAGATTTGGATATTGTTTGATCTGTCCAACCGATAAAAACCTCGAAGAAAGTTTCTGCCCCGAGCAAAAGATCTATTTTTTGAGTTTTATATGATGAAGGAAGATTCCAATCCTTTGTAGAAATAGTATGGTCAGGTTGATACATAGAGATCGATCGCAACACCCAAAAGTCAGCTGAAAACTCATGAGAATTAACCCTTGACCTCACCGTAGCGTGTAACTTTTGTTTAACGGTGGATTGCGTCTTTCCTAAGCCAATCATTTATAACTTCCCTTCTTTTCTGTGCAATTTCAGTCTCTGTGCAAGTTCTTCTGTTATACAATTTATTTGTAAGCCTGAATCTATTAATGCTCTCGCCAACTGAAATTCGCCTGACTTGAAACCTATTTGCACCACTGCAGTAGCTAAAATGACTTGATCATCTTGAATTGACGTGTGATTTATCGCAGCACGAGAAGTAGATGGCTGGCTATCATTTGCCTCATTAGAATTTATGGGAGAAGAAGTGTTAGGGGTGTACCTATTGTTACGCCTGGAAAATATCGAGAAAAAAAAACTCACTCTTCATTAGTGTCAACCACTAAGACATCCCGGCTAGGGCGCGGTTTTCCCATTGCCACTCACGGGCGTACGCATAGAACAAACAAAAAAAAATTTTATAAAAGGGGAGCAGAAAAACCCCAGGTCCCTTCCCTTAAACTTTTCCCGATGGCATCGCGGCTCCACTTAACCCAGCATCTCCCCCAAATGCACTGCCTAACTCATTTCCATCACTTCAAAGTTAAAAAAAATAGTTTTTTTAAATTCCATTCCAAATTCCAAATTTAGTTTTAATTTCTTTTTGTTTTTATAAAAGTACATCTATAATGTTTTTTTTTCTTAGGATTAAATTAATATTAGTTTACTTTCCTAAAGTAAACTCAATTTTGTATTTTAATAAGTGTCTGATCAGACTTATTTGCTGGGTGAATTTCATATATGCATAATTCTGGAAATGCGAACTGCACTAAAACTATTTACGAATTGACTGAAATTTATATTTTACTGCAAAACCTTATTTTATGTAGGCATAGTACATTAAAAAAAAAGGAAAATTGTAATATTAAGGATTATATGTATATGAAAAAACACCAGCATATCTACTTCCTATTTTATTGCTACTTTTATCAATAGCACAAATATTGAATGTCATAAAATAACTTATTTAAAAAAAAAACTAAACTTTAAATGGTATTTTAAATATTATTAATTTTTGAATAGAAGATATAATACAAATAAACACTTAAATTAACTTAGCTGGTTGTTCCTAAAGAAGACTAGCTGCTGCTGTAGTTAAGGCAGAGGCTGGTGCTGTCGTTACGGTGGTGTTGTTTTGTTGAAATGTTATGATTTTTGGTTTTTATTATTTAGCCTTAAATAGCTATTTTTTTGTATTTATTTATGTCAACAAATTAGTTTTACACTTTTGCAGCAACAAATTATGTTTGGTTTATAATGTTTTACTTTATTTATCCTTTTTTTTTGTTTGATTGTAAATATTTTGTTTTGGCTTTATTTCACAAAATGTTAACACCGAATTTCAGTTTAATTGGTTTGTTGTTCTGCTGTGTATTTGTGTTAATTTTGGTTGGAATTTTCTCCCTTTTTCAAAATAAAACCTTTTTCTCACTGTTGCTTGTTTAATATAGAGATCAAACATAAAAATTAAGCTAAACTGAGTGTTGTCTCTTTTTTTGTATGCACTTTGGCTTTTTTTGCCAACTTTTTGCCAAATAAACGCTCGTAAGTTTTTCTAAAATCCCTCTCTTCAAGTTTTTAATTTAAATTTTGAAAATTTTATTTTTAAACATGTTTTATGCGGTTAAAGATTATAACTCATGTTTTCAATTAATTGTTTATGATATTTTTACAATAAATAATTGTAAGCATACAATACATACAATTCATTATGCTGATATTACAGTTTTTGCTGTTCATGCTGCATTTTGTTCTTATGTTAAAACGTTCTTTCTGCGGCGTCATTTTTCCAAGTCGAAATTAACAAACTGCGGAAGTGTTTTTGTCAAATTTTTTCCCAATTTTTGTTTCTCGAGAATGAGTTGCAACTACGCTCGATTTTCTTTCTTGCAAAGTTAAAATGCACTGAAATTTTTAGTAAAATTATGCCAACAGCTGCATTACACAATTAGAAAATTTTATTCCAAAATCAATTTACAGGTGTCGTATTTTTCAATAAGTTCAAGTTAAAATATTTGTAATTTTCTGGCACGTTTTTTCACTTTTTAAACAGTCAGTCAGTCAGTTTTTCGCTCGAATTTATTATTTTTTTTAAACAATCGTTTCTTTTTTAAAGTCTCCGTGAACCGACCAGAAAAAACCGCATCGCCGTCACTCTAACGATTTTTCTTTTTGACTCTCGACCGCATGCAAGATTTTTTCGCAACTTGCGACCGCACGCGATAAAATGTTTTTCCAACTGACGCCTGTACGCCAAAACCACACAGCAACTCGCTTCTTTGTTCGCATCGCGTGATGTCGCTTGTCAACCGTCCGTCTGTTACCATCCTACATATACACCTATACATACGTACAAAAAAAATGAACGGCAGCCTTGGCCCATTAGTGCCAACATTAGCCTTTTTGACCTGTCTGACATTTCTTTTATTTGACAGGCGTGGTACATATAGTTTTTTTTGTTAAAATATACTTATGGATACAGGGTGGTAACATTTGTTTATCTTTACGTCAATTTTAGTGGGAATAATACTAATAATGCAAGAAAATTAAAGTCAAAACTCTTTTGAAACTTTTTTCCTTCAACAGGAGATCAAGGTGTTAATAGAGACGCCGCAATGTGCGTTTCTATTGGGCAAAAGTCAAAAGAGGTGTTAAACAGCAATTTGGCGATTTTATCGGCTGATTTTAAAACATTTTCATATCTCAATTGAAGGTTCCAATGTAGCCGACAGGTGGCTGAAATTAAAATTTGACATTTGCACTTCAATCGAGGTATGTTGCCGTATCTTTTAACGAATTGCAATCGCGTTGACAACCTCTTAACGTACT
The DNA here is from genome assembly GCA_963662105.1 of Meiosimyza platycephala. Taxonomy (NCBI): domain Eukaryota; kingdom Metazoa; phylum Arthropoda; class Insecta; order Diptera; family Lauxaniidae; genus Meiosimyza; species Meiosimyza platycephala. The sequence goes on from OY759208.1 coordinate 64,697,421, forward strand.
TCTTACGTCTTGAAAAGGGAAATCCGTAACACTATGCAATAGCGTATTATGTGAACGACCTCATACTCAACATTTAGCAGATCTACTTTTTGTAACGATATGATCTATCCTTAAACAATTTATGCACATCGAATTTTCCTTAGCAAAATCGAATCTTTGTTGAACTGATTGTTTCGAAATCATTGGACAACTATAAATAAGGTGATCTGATAATTTACAAAAAAGACATTTTCTGTCTTTTTCATACGACCCTGAGCATAAGAATGAAGATTTCCTTGGAGCAGCAGCATTTTGCTGTGGTTTGCTATTATAATTACGTTTTGTTTTGAACGCCTCATCTGCAGAAATGTGTTGAAAGCGTTTATTGAGCATTGCCTCACAATCACTCTACAACGGTAATTTATCATAGTTAAGTTGCTCCTCCCATTTTAATTATGTAGCTGAGTCAACTTTCATCATAACTAGATGGATTAGAATAGCGTTTGATATTTTCTTGTCATCTCCTATTGATAAAAGGGAGTCATAAAGTGAAGACACTGTATCTATTAAGGTACGTAAATCGGAAGCAGAAACTTTGTTGAAAGCAGGCAGATCAAAGAGTTGTGAAATACAATTTGAAAATATGATATAATCGTTAACATAAACCCTTTTTAAACTAGTTAACGCTTTAGCATAATTTTCATTGCTCACCTGAAAAACTTTTACTGTCCCTAATGCTTCACCCGATAAACACGAAATTAAATGGTTAAATTTCTGAATATTTGTCAAACTGCTATCATTATCAACTAAGCTTTGGAATACACTTATAACATTTTTGTACTCCGAATATTTACCGCTAAATTTAGGTAGCTTTAGGTGTGGAAGACGTGACTGTTGTTGAGTGCGTCCAACGAAAGAAATTTCGTGAGGATTGGCAGATGCAGACACCATAGGAATTTGTGGTTTATTTTCATCAATGACAGAAAGTAGCAAAGATTTTGTAATAACGCATTGTTCCTCAAGCTCAGATCTGTAAAAGTTGTCTGTATTAGTCTTTTCGATTTCTGTCTGGCAATCCATAACTTGATCATTGTACTTATTTAAAATGTCAAGACGACTGTTGAGCACGAAACGATTTTTAGAAATTCTATTTTCATCTATAATTTTCTTCAAACGCAAAATGTTGGCCATAAGTGATTCTCTTCTTCTTATTTTTCCATCGTGGATATCGGTATGCTAACCACAGTATCATCTGTGTTTGAGCTTGTATTTTTACTCATTTACAAGAAAAACAATTATTTAATTATCAAATAACTGAGAGGTATGATGCACAAGTAGTGTGCCGACAAATAAAGTTTGAAACAATAATTTCAACTTTCTTTTAATTTGCTTCAGCTTTAATAGCTGTTTATGTTTTGTCTATTTACGAAAATTGAGAGAGTGAGCTTTAAAAGTTCTAACTATTTGCAATGAGCTTTGAGTTGAAGTGCAAAACCAACGAAAATATTTGACCCTGGCTTAACGTCCACAGCTGCAGAAAGCGAGAGCGAGAGCGAAAACGAAAAAATGTTTCTTCAGTGTTTAAATGTAAAGCTTTGGGGTAGTAATGCTACTCACTTGCACCTACTCTCTATGTATGTATGATATGCTAAGTTTTGCATATGCTTTGTACATACGTCAAACGGGATGTAGCCTTTTGTATTTAAAAGACGTGAGAGCACAATTTATGACAAGTACCTTATGTACATAAATTGGCGTGATCGAAAAAACAAACCCCTTGGTATATGGTTCGATAGTATTACCGCAATTCTCACAAGGCCTTGAGGTACCCTTTTTATTATATATATATACGTATATAGAAATGTACAGTACCTTATGTAATGCAAAGTAAATTGTATATAAAATCCCTCGAAATTGTAGGATTTTAGTGGACTTACTTAACGCATGTTTCACTTCGAAAATATATTTATGTATGATATATAATATAACGTAAAATTTATGGAAATGCGAGTAATAAGTGCGCTGCTCAATTCGGAGCGGTTTTTATTATACGTTTAAATTTTTAGAAATCTGCCTCGGTATTTATTTACCGTGTTTTTACTAGCAATTAATTAGCACTTTTGATATTACTCGCATTTGTTACCTTTGATGCTTCCCTTTTGCAAAGTATGCAGCTACACACCATTTAGCCTATAAGCAGCGACGTCGGCAGCGAAACAAACTCTTGACGACATGAAGTCAAATAGTTGATGCACAGTGACCTTGCACTGGTAGCGATGACGGAGCGCCTCGTTGATCCAACGGCAATGTGATGCCCAGCAGCTTGCAGTAACAAAAATTATGTAGCGTTGATTACAGCAACAGCAATAACGAAGCACCAGAATTTTGTTGGTGAATCTTGCGAACTTTGCACAAACACAATGCAATTAACTTTATTGGCAGTTATTGTTTTTTTTTTTTTTTTGTACTTAGTCATTTGATTTTTAACCAACTTTTTAATAGTCACTTTATTTTTTAACTAATTTATTTAATTTTCTTTATTTTATTTTAAAACACACGCGTAGACGAAATTTACTACGGAAAAACTATATAAGTCCCGGGGGCGCCAAAATGTTCACCGACTAGTTTGCCAGCTACAGTAAATATTATGCAGTATAATATTTTTCACGAAAAATGAAGTGCCGAAAAAGACTTCTTAATTTGAGTGTTCAACGATAACAAACTTTTTATTCTATTCTTCTCTTTGTCTTAAGCTTAGTTTTAGTTTTAGTTCATAAGTAACAGTATTTTAGTTTAAGTGTTGTTGTTGTAATATTTATGTAATGTATGTGTAGCTTAATGTTATGTAGAAGTAAATCAAATTCAATTAGGGTGGTTCTATAAGGTAATTAACAATTTAAATTAGAGTAGTTCAATTAATTCAATATTTTAAAGGCTTACATACATATAATATTTTGTGGTTAAATTTAATAATATAAAAAATTAAAATAAAACTAATAATTTGATCGAACAAATACTTTGCAAAAATTTGTAGACTAGTGATATTATATTAGCGAATTAGCAATCAATTTAAAACTATGCAAATTATAAACCTTAAGCCTTAACCAAAATAGACGTGACGAGACAATAACAGCTGAACGAACGTTTGCAATCGTTACGTCTGTTTTGACATTTAACCCAAATTGTTACGTTAACCAAAGAATTATATATTATTTAATCGAACTTACAGTCATTAAGCAAAGACCAATATTGTAAATTTTTACTTATTGATCAATGCTATTTTTCAACAAACATGACAAAGATAACAAATGGAACAATTTTTTAACCTGGTAATTGGTGACATGTTTCGGCTATTACCAATAGCCTCATCAGACCAGTTTGGTTAATTCTGTACATGGACTCGAACCCCTGACCGTTCATGCATTGCAATTGCATATTTTGCGACGGCCGCTCTAACACTTGAGCTACTGAGGCACTGCCTATGAGGTGTACAGAGTGCGAAATTTTGATAGGACAAATTAATATAAAATTTATTGTTCTTTTCATGAATATGTTGAAAAATATAGAAATTGAAGAATATTTTGATTATTGTAAAATAATTTCAATTCAAGCTGTAAGACAAAAGAATTTTTGTTTGAAGTAGGCGCTCAGCAAATCAAACAAGATGAATTTAATTTTTATTTTTCAGTTTGAACTGAAAAACGCATGTAGTTGAAGAGGGGACCAAGGATGCTGAAACCCCCAACATCAATATTTTAATTTGCAAAGGTTTAAGCCCAAATAAAACTAGCACGTCGGCAGTGGCAGTGTATTTTGACATTTTTATTTAGTTTCTTTGTTAATGTTAAAGAAAGTTGAATTTTTTTGTATTTCAAAATTAGATTTCCGTGTTTTTTTAAATGCCGAATCAGTGTTCTTACTTGATCTGTTTAGGTACTAACTTGTGTTAACTAATGATTTGTTTTAAGTAAAACAAGAAAATAAAAGTCCATAATTTGTCAGATTAAATACCCCCTTTGCAAAAAATTCTAGTTACGACAAATAGCCAAATTAGAAACACATATGTACAAGCAAACAACAGGAATGTAATATGTGCCAATTTTTATCTGAACTATTGGGCTGAAAAAAGCAACAACAATACAAATAACGGGATCGGTTGTAAACTACAAAAAATACATCAAATACACGCATTTTTTTAGGATTTTTTCGACTGAATTTTTCTGAATACAAAACGTAACAACAGCGCAAATTACGCGGGATCAGTTGCAAAATTGTTCTTTTAGAGAAGTCAAAATAAAAATCCTGCTTCTGGATTTGCTGGTTGCTTGGTAGCAATAAAAATGATTTTTCTCAAATGCAGCTCAAATGTAAAATAATTTATTTATTTATTTGTAAAATGTAAAGAAAATACGAAGGAAGATATACATAAAAAACTTTATATAAATTAAAATAAATAAAATAGAAAATCCTAATAAAATACAAAATGGCAGAGCCGAATGAATCTTAGCTTCATTGTTAAAACCCCAATGCGTAACATAAGCCAAAATCATATTTCCCCTAATTCCAAAACCGAAGTTCTACTCTTTGTTGAGCTATGGTACTTGTCAGCTATCGACAAAAACCGGAATGCAGTTCTTTTATATATAATTCTGTGCGTTAACCAACGAAGTGAAACAAATCAGCTGTTTTACAATCGCATTGCAAATAAATTAATATATCCTCACAGCAGCAATTTATTGTTGAATTTTACTTTGAAAATATTTGGGTATGCCGGCAAACCGTCAGCTAAGTACTCAGCCGACGAAACAGCTGTTATGACAAGTAGTGACGTTTTGAAGTTCGCTTCTTTGGCTTTTATCAAAATAGACGTGTCGAGACGTAACGAGTAAATTCGAGTATATGGAAACCAATGTTAACAACCAAAATGAACAAACGTAACTGATCGAAAGTGAACGAAACTTTTTGACGAAACGTGTTGTTCCGTAAGAACCGAAATTCAAGGCGTCACTTCTCGTCATAACAGCTGTTTGCCGGTACACACAAATATTTTCAAAGTAAAATTCAACAATAAATTGCTGCTGTGAGGATTTATTAATTTATTTGTAATGCGATTGCAAAACAGTTGAATTTTTCACATCGTTGGTTAACGTAACATTTTGGGTTAAATGTCAAAACAGACGTAACGAGTGCAAACGTTCGTTCAGCTGCTATCGTCTCATCACGTCTATTTTGGTAAAGGCTTTATGGAACAACACGTCTCGTCAAAAAGTTTCGTCCACTTTTGATCAGTTACGTTTGTTCATTTTGGTTTCCAAATACTCGAACTTAAGCCTTAACCAAAATAGACGTGACGAGACGATAGCAGCTGAACGAACGTTTGCACTCGTCACGTCTGTTTTGACATTTAACCCACAATGTTACGTTAACTAGCGAAGTGAAAAAAATCAACTGGTTTGCAATCGCATTACAAATAATTAATAAATCCTCACAGCAGCAATTTATTATTGAATTTTACTTTGAAAATATTTGCGTGTGCCGGCAAACAGCTGTTATGACGAGTAGTGATGCTTTGAATTTCGGTTCTTACGGAACAACACGTTTCGTCAAAAAGTTTCGTTCACTTTTGAACAGTTACGTTTGTTCATTTTGGTTGTTAACATTGGTTTCCATATACTCTAACTTACTCGTTATGTCTCGTCACGTCTATTTTGGTTTTTGCTTTACTCGTTATGCTTCGTCATGTCTATTTTGGTTTAGGCTTTAGCAGCTCTTGCGTTGTGTAAATTAGTACATATGTATTTACATCTCTTTATATGTATGTACACTTGACCCTCGCTTTGTGCGGGGGTTAGGGGAATGAAAAGTGTCGCGCAAAGCGAAACCGCGTAAAGTGAAAAGAATTTCATGTAATTTAGGGGGTTACGTTCCTGAAAAGAGAAATATATACGACTAAATGACATTCATGTAGTTATTATTTTGATATACAAAATCATTTATTGCTATAAAAACGAACTTTCAAACAGTAATTCAAACAAAAAGAAAATTACAAAATTCATTTATAATAAGCGTCTTTCAACACATTTGGTGGTCGTTTAAGGAAATCAGTCACAACCGACTGTCTTTTTTTTCGATTTTTCTAAATGAAGCTCCCGGTAAGGTGCTTAGGCAGCTCTTATGTTGCTTTCAAACGTTCTCAAGTGCCTGTCATCTGGATCAATTTTTACAGTTTCTTGCACTAGTTTTTCACCAAAAGCTAAAACATTTGCCAAGTTGGTCACCGTCATTTGTTCTTCTTGTGAAGTTCTAATCTCTTAAGGATTTTCAGAATGCCCACGGTCATCAAAAAGTTCAATCATCTCTTCTACAGCAATGTTCTGTTGATCTGCTTTAACAGATCATAGCATGTCTAACCCGCGCTGATCGAGGTCTGTCGCGGAAATCAAATTTTAGATAGGCAAATGAATTTCGCGTAAAGGTAAATTAGCGCAAACTGAAGTCGCGCAAAGCAGGGGACAAGTGTATGCCTCTTTGCAAAAACTTAAAATTTTGTCAATTCTAAAATTTGTTGAATTTTTTGATTTTGTTGTTAAATAGTCATTTATGTTTTGTTTTTATTATAATCCAATAACACTTAAGTGTGCTTGTAGGCGTTAACATTTTTTTGATGATATGCATCCAGCGGGTTAGTATTACATTATTCAATTGGGTTAGTCATGTTTTGCTGGGGTAATTTTTACCCAATTATGCATTGTTGTTATTAAAATATAAAAAAACTGCTACTTCTCTCAATTGTTATTGTTTTCCAATTATTCGTTGGTTTTATTAAAAAATCAAACGTTTTACGAATAAATAAGGATATGTGTGCGTAATGTAAGTAAGTGATATGCTTTTTCGATCTCGAATTGGAATTAGAGCACTCTGCTTGATGAGTACTTTAATTTGATATATCATTTATTGCTGTAGCTATTCTAGATCCCGTCAACTTTTATAATTTTAATAAAACATTGTCGTCTCATTTTAATGCAGTTTGTTTTCTAAATTTCACTTCTTGCGGAGTTTGTGGCACAGTTTTTATTATGGTTGGAACTTAATAATTGTTATATCTAATTATTGCTGTCACTGTAAGCAAGAAAGTATCGATATAATAATTTCTGTTAATAATAGAGAAATTTTTTAATATGAGAAAAGTGGCATCACTTCATAATTTTCGGAGTATGGAATTTGTTTTCAGTTTGGGCGGCTTTGTGTCTGACAATTAAAAATTTGTTGTCAATTTTAATAGATTTACGGGAAAATTTGGCTATAGTGTTTTATTTGAATAGAAATAAGTGTAAGTAAAATAAAAATCTTTTTTGTCAAGATTTCACTGTGCAAAGGCATATTGCATATGTGATGTTATATCCTGGTTTCCTTAAGCTTTTCAATTGTAGGGTTGGTGAAGGGATACATATTTTCGTTTGTTAAGCCATGTTTAATTTATAATAAGATTTTTTTCTTATACCATTTTATAGTGCGAAGAACTCGAACATAAATTTGGAGAGATAAATTGGAAGTTGATGGTTATAATGTCAATTATGCATTCATTGTGAGCAGGTGGCTGAAAAAATTTGTCAACCGGATCTACATTATTGAATAAGGTTATTTACATAAAATTTGTGACTATTAAATCCTTTGTAACTAATTTTTAGTATAAACAATGGAAGAGGTTTCCTTAAAAAAAAGTGTTGCTCGAACCTAGTTTCGGAGGTATAGCCATCGAAAGTTTCGGATATAGCTTTTGTAAAAATCATAAGTTTGGAACTCCTGCATGGATATAAAAAAATATGGCTGTCATTAGAATGATACTATAATGGCCTACAATAATGGTAAGCAAATCTTTGAAATTTAACCTATAATTTTGGAGATGTAACGATTTTTCTGAAATTTTGATCAGTTTTTATAAAAACCCGTTAATTTTTTCCAAAAAATGTGTTATTAACCTAGATTTTTTTTAAGATGTTAAAGCTTTTGCTCTGAAATGATGTACCATTCGTATAGTCTTTTTTTCATTTTACCTATTTCTTATCGAAAAAAGTGAAGGAACAGGTTTACTTTAGCTGACATTGTCCAATTTTTTTTTTTTTTTTAGGGGTAAAAGGGCGTTAAAAATAAATAAAAAATATGAAAAAAAAAGTGTCGCTCGGATCTAGTTTCGGAGATATCGCCATCAGAAGTTCCGGATATAGCTTTCGTAAAAATGATCATAAGTTGGGAACCCCTGTCTTGATACCAAAAATATGGGTTTCACAGGAAAGATAATTTATTGGGCTTCAATAATGTTGAGTGAAGTTTTGAAATTCAACCTATAATTTTGGAGATATGACGATTTTTCTGAAATTTTGACCAATTTTTTTTTAAAAAATACTTTTTTTAAAAAAAAATGTGTTAACGACCTATAATTTCTTTAGTATGATAAAAAAGGTTAGTTTATTCCCTTTAAAATGGTATATAGCTTGTTCTATATTTTTTTATTTACCCCTTTTTTTACCGGAAAACAAAAAATTATATTCAATGAATTCTTATGAAAAGTATGTATTTATGGACAAAACCAATAAAAACTCGGTGACAACAACAACAACAACAACAACAACAACAACAACAAAAACAACAGCAACAACAACAACTGTTAAAAGGCGATTATCATAAAATTTAAAAAATTTTATTAGTCACTTTAATTCACTCGTCACTTTAAGCTATTGTTAAAAACAATAACAATAAAATTCAAAAGTACCGTTTTTTAGTTGAAAACAAAGGAAAAAACGTGGAATTATACTATGTAGAAGACTTACCTTGGCATAACTTTTAGAATATTTAGCGCCGCAGACAAAAAATTTTATAATGATAATCGCCTTATAATAATAGTTGTTGTTGTTGTTGCTGTTGTTGTTGTTGTTGTAACTGAGTTTTTATTGATTTTGTCCATAAATACATACTTTTCATAAGGATTCATTGAATATAATTTTTTGTTTTCCGGTAAAAAGGGTAAATAATTAAAAATTTTGAGCAAATTATATACCATTTTAAAGGGAATAAACTAAGCTTTCTTATCATACTAAAAAAACTATAGGTCGTTAACACAATTTTTTTTTAAAAAAATGGATATATAAAAAAAAATGGCCAAAATTTCAGAAAAATCGTCATATCTCCAAAAATATAGGTTGAATTTCAATACTTTAAATACCATTATTGAAAGCCATTAAATTGTCTTTCTTATGGCACCCATTTTTTTGATTCCATACAGGGGTTCCCAACTTATGATTGTTTTTACAAAAGCTATATCCAGAACTTCCGATGGCTATATCTCCGAAACTAGATCCGAGCGACAATTTTTTTTTCATAATTCTTATTTATTTTTAACCCTCTTTTACCCCTAAAAAAATAAATAAAATTGGACAATGTCAGCTAAAGTAAACTTAAGCCAAAGTAAAATCACTTTGGTGAATGTTGGTATTAAAATATGTATGTATATGGTAATCATCTTCTTTCACAGCATCACTTCCGATTTTCTTGAAATTTTAGTATATTTCACAGTGCAGTATGTTAATCAAGAATATATACTTATGTTGAGCGCGGAAATGCCACCTTCATACTATTTTTGAGCTTGAAAATCGCTTAAATCCTATGATATATCCAACACCGCCGTCTCTAGTCACAGTAATTCTACACAACAGTTAAGGTAAGTGGGTGGCCTTTGGCCGCGGCTCAGGATTAACAACCTCCAATATATCCAACATATATGGTAAAGAGAAACCAAACAAGGAGCGGCGGTGGGAAAAAATTTAATAAATTCATAATTATATAAGCGGGCTTTTGGTCAGTTTTAATTATTTATTGATTTTAATATTTTGAACTTCGTTGGATTTCAATTTCAAGGAGAAATTTAAAAAATGAAAAAAAAAGAAAACATTGACATCAAAAAACATAACTAACAAAAATACAAGTACATATTTAAGAACGAAAAAACTCAACCCTTCAGTTCTCCAACTGTAGGGCTAAGAAACAACGAGTACAATATTTTTTCAGAGTTTTTTCGTTGTTCAATATGTATGTACTTGTATTTTTGTTAGTTGTGTTTTTTGATGTCTTTGTATACTATTTAGTTTTTTAATTTTTAAGATTTTCTTTGAAAATAAACTCCAACGGAGTTCGAAATATTGGAATGAACAAATAATTAAAACTGACCTAAAGCCCGTTTAGTTATATTCTTAATTTAGAAACAGAAAGGTCATAAAATATACAGTAAAAAATGCATAATTTATGGAAATTTTATACTGAGAATCATCTTATAATAATTAGAACAACAACCAATATACCATTAAGCGTTCTTAACATGCTAAAAAAGTTAAAGGTTTTAACACAGTTTTTGGAAAAAAACGGTTTTTTTAAAAAAATGCTTAAAGTTTCAGAAAAATCGTCATATGTATCTCCAAAACTACAGGTTATATTTGAAACATTTGTTTACCATTATTGTAGGCCATTAACTAATCTTTCTTATGACATTCATATTTTTATATCTATTCAGGGACTCTCAACTTATAATGATTTTTACAAAAGCTATATCTGCAACTTCCAATAGCTATACCTCCGAAACCAGATCCAAGCGACACACTTTATTCATTTATTCTTAGAATTGAAAACCAAATAAAAAAAGTTTGGTTTGATAAAAATTGGCGAATGGGAACTGAAGTAAACTTTAGCCAAAACAATTTAAATTGATTGTAAGGATTTTCCAAACTTTGCTTACAAGATATATCCAACATGATTTGAGTTTTTAGTGCTTGTATTAATGAGTTGTGGTTAATTCGATTGTGGATAGTGTTTTAAAAACGAATTACCTAAAGTATAGGTCTGACGACCTATTATATTCTTTTGGCTCAAATATTTTTAAGATCAAAATCGAAAATTATTATTTAACTAAACTTTTCTTATGTGCTTTTTAATTCTAAGGATAAATTTGTAATCAAAAAGTGTCGACCGATAAGCTTTTCTAAAAATCACTGTAATTCAAGAATCCCTGTATTGATTACCGAAATATGGGTGCATTACTGACGACATTTGAGTAACGCCATTATTGACGTGGGCAGTGCCGGATTAAGACTACTTGATACCCTAAGCAATCAACGCCTGCGTGCCCCCCTTGTCCACTAGTAAACTAGTGTCGGTCTTTAAAATTGTTTTAACGTATTTATTATAACGAGATAGATCATTACGTACTTTAGAGTATGTACGAAAGGCGAAAGAGATACGTGGAGTAGGTACAGTAGAATCCCGATAATACGTAATCTCAAAGGACCAGAATTTCTTTTTACGAATAACAGGGGTTTTCGATTTAGAGAGGTTAAAATAAGAACAATACGAATTTATGAAATTTCGATTTAAGAAAATACGAATTAACAGGCTTTTTCAATTTATTAAATAGCAAGAAAAAACCAAAATAATTATTCATTTAGCTGAAATACATACATTTCCACTAATACTACTTCATTCACTCTCTACTTTCACACACCTCTGGTGTGACGAACAAACTGACCCCGAAAAAAATAAAAATAGTGAAAGGTAAACGTAGCCGTAGCTGCCTACTATGATTGATTTTTTTTCTTTACCATAGTTCCATAGGATTTTGCTTTTCATTACGAATTATAAGAGGTTGTCAAATCCAATTACGATTTATAAGAGGCTAAACAGAACTTATATTGAAAAAAAGTACGAATTAACGAGGGGACCAAAATGTACAGAATTTTTACGAATTAAAGCCATTATTGAGATTTTCGAATTATTGAGATTTCACTGTATTACAATAAAAACCAAAGCATAAACTTTTTTATATCGAGCCCTAACAGCGACAATAACGTAAGCACCATTTTTTCGAAAAAATTGTTTAATGCAAATATGTTCTACAATGTCATTCACATCTATACTTCAAATATTAAAAGTTAATAATAAATATTTACAAAGATATGGCACTTTAAATTTTATCGTAAGAGCCACATGTGTTTTTTCTTGACCGCAAAAATAACGCAAGCACCTCAAAAAACAATGGTACAATAATGAAAACCAAGCGTAGTGTCATCCCTGAATTCTACATTTTTATTTATTTGAAGTATTATGGTCTGGCAGTGCTGGAATATCTAATTTTATTTTTACTATGTTGGTACTTTTGCTAAACAGTTACAGTGGTCGGCATCAGAGAACTGCAGTGAGCCACTCATCATTTTGGCATTCATGAATCTGTTGAAACTTTCAGCTGATTCACACAGATTCACGCTCACAGAAAATTTTGTGAAACTGAATGGTTTTCAGTCTCATAGCGAAGTCTGTGAATGCGAGTGTGATTCACATTCACTTCTACTGAATGCCGTTTCATTTCGTTTGCTTTCGTATGAGTATATGAGTGTTGCGTGAGCTATTCATGAAACGCGATTGTACAAAAAAATTTGTGTGTTTTTTTAAAATATGGGGAAAGGTCGAAATGGACTTTGGACATCACTTGGGGTGGCTCCGGACTCTGAAAGGACCCTCCTTTTTTGTTTCAGTCGATAGGGAAGTGTCAAAATTTGACCCATTTTCGGAAATTTTTTTTTTTGCTCCAATCGATGGGGAAAAGTCGAAAATGGATTTTGAATATCACTTAGAGTACCTCCGGACCTTGGAAAGGACCGTTTTTGACCAATTTTTGGAAAAATATTTTTTTGCTCTAATCGAAGGGGAAAGGTCGAAAATGGATTTTGAACATCACTTGGAGTACCTCCGGACCCTGGAAAGGACCGTTTGTAACCGTTTTTTTTTGCTCCAATCGAAGGGGAAAGGTCGAAAATGTATTTTGAACTTCACTTGGAGTACCTCTGGAGCTTGGAAAGGACCGTTTTCTATCCAGTTTTAATATACACCAATGCGTTGCCAGAAGATTTTTCTGAACTGAAATCAAAAGCTATGAAATTCATACGACATTAGTGTCATGCGGCTATTTCTAGAGTTTTCATGATCGAACATTGATGTTGTCAAGTCATGTTGGACAGCATGAGGGATCATGTGAACAGCTCTAGCCGAAAACACATAAAAAGGCATATTCTTTTCCCATGCGATTGTCGAACTTGTGTGTTGGCGTTGCTAGTCGACTTTGCATTTAAGCAACATATGTATCAGTGATGGCATTTGGGTTTTGTGAAAATGTACTGAATATAGACTTCAAATGTACTTTTTAGAGCCCAAATGTACTTTTTTGCCTTGAACACCCAATTTTCCTAACATGCACGAAATTGTTCTAAAATTTAATAACAAAAAAAAAAATGTCCTCACTTTTCCCATTTCAAAAACCCTAGCAAAATTAGATATATTTCATATTAAATTAATTACAAAATCTACACATTGCGTGATTATTTTCATTTACTAAAAAAAACAAAAAAAAAAACGTAATTAATATAATAGGGTAATTATATTATATACCGGTAATTACTATAAATCTACTCATTGCGGTTATTTTCATTTACTAAAACACAAAAAGGTAAATATTATAAATTGTACAAATGTACCGAAAATGTACTGAAAATGTGCTAAAAATCTGAACGTCTGAGGGCTCTATAACATGCATTGTAATGATTAATAAGGATCATTATTTTAAAACTGGATCGAAAACGGTCCTTTCCAGGGTCCGAAGGTACTCTCCAAGTGATGTTCAAAATCCATTTTCGACCTTTCCCCTTCGATTGGAGCAACAAAAAATTTTCCGAATATGGGTCAAAAACGGTCCTTTCCAGGGTCCGGAGGTACTCCAAGTGATGTTCAAAATCCATTTTCAACCTTTCTCCATCGATTGAAGCAAACAAATTTTTTCCGAAAATGGGTTAAAAATGGTCCTTCCAGGGTCCGGAGGTACTCCAAGTGATGTTCAAAATCCATTTTCAACCTTTCTCCATCGATTGAAGCAAACAAATTTTTTCCGAAAATGGGTTAAAAATGGTCCTTCCAGGGTCCGGAGGTACTCCAAGTGATGTTCAAAATCCATTTTCGACCTTTCCCCTTCGATTGGAGCAAAAAAAAATTTTCAAAAAACGGGTCAAAAACGGTCCTTTCCAGGGTCCGGTGATACTCCAAGTGATGTCTACAGTCCATTTTCGACCTTTCCCCATCGATTGGAACAGAAAATTTTTTTTCCGAAAATGGGTCAAAAACAGGCACCATGGTCTGGGGACCCATTTTCTGGACAAAAACGGTTCTTTCCAGGGTCCCGAACCTCCCAAAGTGATGTCCAAAGGCCATTTTCGAACTTTCCCTATCGATTGGAGCAAATAAAAATTTTTTTCTTGACACAGTTCCACTTAAGTGGCTCAAGCCAATCACTGATTCATGAATGCTGACTGCATGTGAGTGAGCTTTTCAGGCATTCACATTCATGAGACTAGAGCTATTAAGCAGCTCACATTCATGAGCTGCATGCTATCTACGCATTCACTATTAGTGAGCGCAACTCAGATTCACACTCATTATTGCATGCAATATGCCCACTCACGTCTCATATTTTTGGAAGTGGCTCATAACCCTCAGTGAGCTACTCAATGCAGTTCTCTGGTCGGCATATACAGCCGTGGCCAACTAATTAGAAACAGTTAGAGGACTCTCTTAGCTTTTACTACATTTAAAAAAAATATTTTTCAGGGAACGGTTGTTTGTGTTGTTGTTGTTGTTATAATACAAGTGTCCTCTTGCGGTTTATGTATTTGTTGTTGGTTTTATTGAAGAAGTGACCTTTGGCTGAAGTAAAAATCAAAAGAAGTGCATAATTTGGCAGGACAACTAATTAGAAACAATAAGTTGTGTTCAAGTCAGTAGCAAATTTCTGGACCTTGAATTAATTTTACTGGTAAGTTATTAATCAGGCAAACACCCCAGTTGTGGATAAGTTAATTTACTGGGTTTCAGATACTCTTGAAGTGAGAAAACCACGAATTTGTGACCCAGCAACCCGAAGAGCGATGGTCGAAATTTTTAACCTCAAAATGTCATACCGATCTATTGCCACCCACTTTGGTTGCTCAGTTAAGAAAGTTTATGGTGTTATTAAACACTTCATCACTTTTAAATCGACAGAAAACGTGTCAACAAAAAAAAAATGACCCTGTAAAACAACGGAAAGAACGTATGCAAAAATTTCTTGAATGGCTATATTAGACCCCAAAATAGCCCCTAAGGTGATTAAACCCCAAATTTTGGATCAGACTGATACTATGATATCCACTATTACTGTAGAGAGACGTTTGGTTGAATCTGGGCTACATGGAAAAGGTCACTTCTTCAATAAAACCAACAACAAATACATAAACCGCAAGAGGACGCTTGTATTATAACAACAACACCAACAAAAACAACCGTTCCCTGAAAATTTTTTTTTTTTAAATGTAGTTAAAGCTAAGAGGACTAACTGTTTCTAATTAGTTGGCCACGACTGTATATTTTGGCAAATATGTGCGTTTTAGTGTTCTTTCTGCAATGGCTAACTGTCAATGCTAACGGTACTATATACTTATGTAAAAGAAATAACACATGCTAGGTGTCAAAAAGAACAAAGAAGCTGCGTATTTTCTCTGCTGATTTAAGTGCTGCAGTATATTTAAAAGCTAAAAAACCATTTTGTGGGTGGCATAAGTATTTTGACAATTTTTATGGCATAAGTTTACTTTGGGAGTGCCGCTCATATTTTAATAAATTCCTACTTTCTTACGAGGCTTTCAATACTGAACACGAGTATGGAATCAAAAGTTGGGTGACGCATCTATTTTCGGAGATATAGCCTTCAGAAGTCGGGTATATAGATGGAACCCCTGGATCAACTTTCAAAATATGGATGTCATATGAAAGATAATTTAATGAACTATAATATAAACTCATAAAAGTTTGAAATTTCAGCTATAGTTTTTGAAAATTTTCGAGATATTACAATTTATTTAAGTTTCTGGTCAATTTATTTTGTTAAAAAGCGTTTTTTTTTTGGAAAAGTTTTTATTCAGTAAACATTTGAATTAATACATAAGAAAGCGCATTTTATGTCCTTTCAAATGGTGTGCTATTCTAAGCTGGTTTTCTTGGATTTCCGGATTTTTTAAGCAAGGAAATTGAACGAGCTCTAGAAATTTACTTGATATTTTGGGATTTGTTGAAAAAACAAAAACAAGAACACCAACAACAATAAAAGAGCAACTTCAGCAACAGTATCAACAATAGCAACAATAAAAACATTTGTTTGCGGTGTTATTTTTCAAAAAAAAAAACTAAAAATTTTAACAAAAAATTAAGCGATCCAATATATCAAGTAAATTTCTAGAGCTCCTTCATTTTCCTTCCTTAAAAATCCGGAAATCCAAGAAAACCAGCTTAGAATAGCACACATGTGCGAGTACTGTTTTTTTAAATAAATTGAAATAAAGACTTGCTACTTGACTGGTATAAGAAAACAACAACAAGAAATAAAAATCCCGTTATTTGTGCTGATCAGTTTGTTGTATGCTGCTTCTGGTGACCTTGTATAAATAATTATTAACAATGCCTACAGACAGTTACATTTGCAAAATATGTGATAAAAAAATAACAAAAACCACTGCTTCCATCCAGTGTATTTATTGTAACCTCTGGTTCCATGCGAAGTGTGCTAAAACTACCTCGACGCCTTACAGTTGCATAGGGTGTGAGTTAAAACGCTCTGCCTCTTCATCTCCTGATGTTTTATTGGATGCGATGTGTGAAATGGTATTGGAAGCTGCTAAGGAAATTCGCCATGATATTAATTTATTGCGTAGTGATGTCCAAAGTATACGCGATGAATTTTCCGAGGGGTTGAAGAAAGTCAAAGATGTAGCGAACTGTAATAATCGTATTGTTCAAGTGGATGAAACCCTAAATAAAAAACTAGCTGATCTTCAACGTGAGAACAATATTTTGCACAAACGTTCCAACCGTGCTGATTTAATTGTATCGGGTTTTCCAGCTGGTGTTGATGACCTCCTAGGGATGGTGGTGACAATGTCATCTGCGCTGAATTGCAAAATTCGTATGGAGGATATTCAACATGCAAGTTACATTAACAAAAATAAATCAGTTCTGATCAAATTCTGTTCTGTGAGTGTACGAGATCGTATTGCTAAAGAGTATTACAGAACGTGTTCACTAAAGCTCTGTGATGTTATTAATGGTGCACCATCATCGCGAGTTTACATTAATGACCATTTAACACCGGCTGCTAATCAAATTCACTTCATGTGTAGGAAGTTAATTAAAGATAAACGTATCAAAAACTTTAAACTTACTAATGATGATGTTTCAAAGGTTAAAATCACCAACAATGATGATCGAGTTACTTTTTGTAATCTGGAGCAGTGTTCTAATCTCCAACGTGTAGATTTAAATTAATGGAGTAAATAAGCATTTATTTATATTAAATTTAGTGGTACATAAAATACAACTTCCCTTCTGTTTATCAAGAACCTTTTTATACTGTATATTTCACATTTGAACTATTTAGTTTCTTTTTCTTAAATTATCGCTATATTTTATTTTGAATTACAATTTAATTAGCTTTAATCTCTTATACTTATCAGCTTTCTCCAAATTGAATTCAACGCGATTGTAAGAATGAGAAGGTAGTGTTGTGCATTCGCTCCGTAAATAAATGGTTTTTTAATAGAAATATTACTCTAAAAAATTCAGTTTTTGGCCAAATGACTAAGTGAAATTTTAAAGAATTAAAAAATACGTGTAAAAAAGGCCAGAGAATTTCTAGATTGTGTTATTTGATTAATACGTTGCAGCAAATCATAAACATACATATTTATGTGCACAAAACAAACTATTATGTCTGTCTCAAACACCGAAAATGTTCGTACTCGTTCAGGTAGTGCTCGTTCTCCGCAATCGCTTACACTTACCGAACTTTGGGTGAAGTTTGAAGCAAGAATTGATGCACTGGAAAAAAAGATTGCAGATTCAGTGGCAACTCAAATAAAAAATGAAATTCAAACTATGTGTGACAGTTTTACAAAGCACTTTGCTGAATTAGAAGCAGACTTGGTAACCAATATACAAAATTTGGAAAAGGATGTTGCTGTTAAATGTGAAAATAAATTGCTAAGTAACAACAACAATGCACAAATCAATGCAAAGTTAAATGTTTTAGAGAGAAAAAATATTTTGGGAGATGTTGTACTTCATGGAATACCCTATAAGGAGAATGAGAACTTGGAAGAATTTTTTTATAAATTTTGCAATAAACTGAAATTTAGTCCTACCGCTCCATTCCACATATTTAGAACCATGTCTAAAAACAAATCTAATGATGCCATAATTGTAAAGTTCCCTTATTCTCAGTGTAAAAACAATTTATTGAAAGCAATTGTTTCAAACTTCAAAACGACGGGAAGGTATGTTACTCTCCATGACCTTGAATTTGATGGCACCAGATTTGTTCGTGTGTATGAAAGCTTGACGAAACATGATCATGCGATATTTCAGAAAGCAAACATAATGCGCCGAAAAAAGAGTGCATTCTGTCTATACGAGAAATGGAAAAGTGTTTGTCAGGCTGTCAGATGCAACGCAACCGATTTGTGTGGAGGATGTTGTTGCTCTGGAGAGAATATGCACAACTAGAATTGTTGTACAAGACGTCGGTGGGGATGTTGCAGTTCCAGTTAAACGCGCATGCTTTTTAGCCGAATAATTTTCAAAATATCAATACAACATACGCTGCCGCTCCGCAGCCGGTGAGTTGGCAACGAATGAGCACGCATGCTCCAACGCCAATTGTGACAAATAGTGGTTGTCCATATCCGTGGCCAAATATGCAAGCTCCTTATAATTTAACTGAAAACTTTGTATCAAATACAATGGCAATTTTGCCTGAGTTTGATCCCTGTGTTGGTGAGGTCACATCAACACAATTTATTGAACGCGTTGAGCCGCTGAAAATTGCACATTTTTGGGGCGACCGTGTAGTACTTTTTGCAATTTTGGGAAAATTGAAAGGACCAGCAAAAGTATGGGCCGACGCGCAGCCTGCCTTTCGTACGTGGGCAGAATTTTGTGCAGCTTTTGTCGCTGACTTTCCGTGCAAAACAAGTATTGCAGACATTAACATCGAATTGACCAGGTCGCGAATTAGAAAATGCGAAACTTATATTGAATATTATTATCGAATTTTGGCATTGGGACGATGTGGTAGAGTTGATGACGATTCATTAATTCGGTATATTATTAATGGTCTCAATGAAGACAGTCTTCGAATACTCTGACCGCGATGTGTTTTTCAAAGTGTTCGGAACTTTTACAATCGTTGATGAACATTGTGAAAGGAAAACAGTCGGCAGGTTACTCGGGAGGCCATTCATTTGTGCAAGTGAATGCGCGACCGGTTAATGCGCAAATAAAAACAAATAATTCCAATAATGAAAGTAAAAGTGGTCCAACCTGTTATAATTGTCGGGCACGCGGACATATATCGGTGAATTGCCCACAGCCACCAAAGAAACAAAGATGTGAAAAATGTAATGCCACTGGGCATGAAGCAAAAAATTGTTTATCACGAAATACATTTCGGTTTATCAAGTAAATACAGTGCAAGAAAAACAAAGTGACGTCAACGGCGAACCGATTAATGCAGTGATCGATAAACAAATCGTATCTAAAAGTGAGCCTATAATGAAGCAAGTGGTAGCTGGCGGCATACGATTAAATGCATTAGTAGACTCTGGTAGTGCGCGATTAATTTAAAAAAAAATCAATATCAAATACGTGTGAAGGTACAATAACGCCGTGTAAGGACACTCTCGAAGGTTTCGCGGGAGGTAGTATTTGCTGCCTCGAAAAATGTTCAACAAATTTAATTATTGACGATAAAAACTATGAGTGCGATCTACATTTAGTTAAAGATAATGTAATGCGATATGAAGTTATTATCGGGACTGATATTTTGTCAAAAGCGCGCGTTATTTTAGAAAACGGAAAGTGTCATACGTTCGCGATAGATAAAGCAAGATTGGATGTTGATGAAAATCTTCCAGCAAACGAAATTAACAATTTAATTAACTTGTTGAGTGACTACGAGTGTTGTATAAGCGAAAATTTGCACGATATTGGTAAATGTAATCGCGGTAAAATATAAATTGTGTTGACAACGTTAAAACCATACGATATACCAATACCGAAGCAACAGTCGGTCGAACGAATAATAAATGAACTTTTAGATCTTGGTATTATACGGGAATCAACATCGTTATACGCGTCACCAATTGTGCTTGTGCGAAAATCGAATGGTGAAGACAGACTATGTGTCGATTACCGCGCATTGAACGCAGTAACTGAAAAACAACCTTGGTTGATACCAACCGTCGATGGCGTGTTAGTGACACTTGCGGAAGAAACTTATTTTTCGACACTAGACCTTATGTCGGGTTATTACCAAATCGAAGTGGACGAAAAATCGAGGCAATATACGGCTTTCGTAACGCACAACGGGCATTTCGAATTTAATAGAATGCCTTTCGGCTTACGGAACGCGCCGTGTACGTTTCAACGAATGATGGCAAACGTTATTAAACCATTGGGCGGTAAAGTGGTCAGCTATGTTGACGAGGTGATTGTTGCTTCAACAAGTGTTGAAGAAGGTCTTCAAAACTTGAAAGAATTTCTTTAAATTCATCAAAGGAGAAGGCCTCACACTACGGTTATCAAAATGTTCATTTTTAAAAAGAACTGTGACGTTCCTCGGACATGAGCTTGACGAAAACGGTATAAAATCAGGTAAAATTAAAACTATTGCCATTAATAATTTTCCTATTCCAACAACAGCGCTTGAGATACGCCGGTTTTTGGAGCTTACGGGCTTCTTTCGCAAATTCGTGCCGAACTATGCACGTATTGCTGCCCCAATGACGAGATTGACAAAGAAAGATGCAGTATTTGAATGGAATGCCGATTGCTATAATGCATACCATGAATGTTAACAGAAAAGCCAGTATTAGGAATTTATGACGTAACTAAAAAGCATCAAATCCACACTGACGCCAGCAGTACTGGATTGGCTGCTATTTTATTTCAAATAGAAAATGATGATGTTTTGAAGCCGATCGCGTATTACAGTCGGTTATGCAACTGCTGTGAACGTAATTATCACAGTTACGAGCTTGAGGTTTTGGCAATCGTCGAAGCATGCCAACGCTTTCGCATGTACACTCTTGGAAAACCTTTCACCGACTGTCAAGCAGTGGTCACCGCAAAAACATCAAAGTCGCTTATTCCACGCATCGCACGCTGGTTCCTTAAGCTACTTGAGTATGATTACGAGATCCTGCATCGACCAGGAAATCAGATGCAGCACGTCGACGCACTGAGTCGTGCGCCAGTCGAAGCACCTATGGAATCTGATGACGTTAGCTCAAAAATATTAAATATTAACTTATCAACCGAAGATTGGCTTTCAGCGATGCAGCAACAAGATCCATATATTAAAACTATAATCGCCGTTATTAAAGGTAATCTGGTATCGGATCAAAAGAAAAGATGTGAATCCGAATATCTTTTAAAGGGAAACCGTTTATTTAAGCGTGGTCCAGACAAAAAGTTACTATTGGTGGTGCCAAAGGGTATGCGGTGGCGGATCATTAAGCTATGTCACGATAATGCCGGGCATCCTGCTCTAGACGGTACCTGCACTTTTGGTTTTCGCGTCTGCGAAATTTTACAAAGAATTTTATTAAATCATGCGTGGAGTGCAGTTTTACTCGAAGTCCTATGAGGAAGAAGTGTGAGCTGTACGGCATGCAGATACCCCAAGTCCCATTTGAAATTCTGCTCATGGACCATTTGGGCTCGTTCATAAAGAGTCGACGAGGCAATGAGTACATATTGGTAATCGTGGATGCGTTACCGCGCTATGTCATAATAGTGCCTGTAAGGTCCACGAAGACAAAGCAAGTTATCGACGCGTTAAAGAATTCGATGCTGTATTTTGGGTCACCTATGTTTGCGGAGTTTTGCGCAATTGACACGATTTAACACGTAAAACTGGCCGTGCGTACTCCACGTGCTAATGGACTTGCCGAGAGATATAACCAGTCAGTTCTTTCGTCCCTAAAGGCGTCGACAACAGACATTAAGGGCTGGGACGAGAAATTGAGCGATCTACAATGGACGATTAATACAAATATCAACACGACAACGAAATTCTCACCGATCGACCTTATCTTTGATTTCCCTCTGCGAGATAAGAATGGAAATAAAATTCTTGCTGCCTTGCATAGCGTTGATATAGATCTCAACATGAACCAAAAAAGAGAGACGATGCTATAAAAAACATAGAAGTTGCAAGAATAACCTGGAAACAAAGATTCGATGCAAAACATGCTAAGCCACGAGTGTACAACGAAGGTGACAGGCGAATCGCGATAACTAGAACTTAAATATCGAGGGCCGTACATTATCACGAAAGTCCTGCTTTTTGATCGATACGTGGTAGAGGATATAGATGGAATTCAGCTAAAGCAGAGCAAATTCAGTACAGTGGTCAGTAGTGACAAGATTAAGCCGTGGTGCGAGTTGTTTCCGGAAATCGATCATGATTATGATGATGGTCCAGAAGACAAAACTGGTGATGACCATACTCGCGACGAGTACGCAGTCAGGAGAAGCCGAGCTGTCATCCCTGAATTCTACATTTTTATACATTTGAATTATAAAAGTCTGGCAGTGCTGGAATATCTAATTTTATTTTTACTATGCTGGTACTTTTGCTAAACAGTTAGTCTTGGCGTTTATTTTTGAATCGTTAGACACGAAAACCGAATAAAAGTTTATTTTCATTATTTAAATATAAAATTCGATCTGGCTTTAAATCTTGACAGTAGTCTTACAATTAGGTATGCAAACATAGATTGACTGAACCGTGAGCATTTTGTTTGCGGTCTCTAGCACCGATCTTATCGATTTGATCCTTCTTTTTCATTAAGTTTTCACTTATACTACATTAGAGAAAACGTGAAGGGCTGTGGATCCAAATATTTTTTTAGTTCTGCATACACTGTTCAGGAAGACTGAACCAGGTTTGCCAAAAATGACGACAACAGATACCGCCTGGAAACTGTTCTTCGGCATCACTAGTGACCGAAATCACTTTACTTGAAATCGGATCAGCTCCCCTTTTGAAAAAATTCTTAAACTTCTCAAGTGGGCCACTTCTAAACCCAAAATGCTAAATTTTTAATAAAACTTTGTTATGTAGATTGTGGTATGTCCTAGAAATTAAAATGTGAAATGATTTTTTTTTTGTCAATCTACATAACAAAGTTTTATTAAAAATTTAGCATTTTGGGTTTAGAAGTGGCCCACTTGAGAAATTTAAGAATTTTTTCAAAAGGGGAGCTGATCCGATTTCAAGTAAAGTGATTTCGGTCACTAGTGATGCCGAAGAACAGTTTCCGGGCGGTATCTGTTGTCGTCATTTTTGGCAAACCTGTTCAGTCTTCCAGAACACTGTGCATAATAATAAGCTTCAAGTGTGGTTTATTGTTTTTGAAACATAAGGTGATTAAGATTTGTTAATTGCTCATGAAGTGTCTGTGTATTGTCTAAAGAGCCAACCCTTTCAGCCATGAATGCAAAAAATTCAGATTTTTTGAATTGGAAATTATTTTCTGATTTAACTATACCAAAAAAGAATAAATTAAATTTGAGCATGCTACGCTCTGCTAATATTGATATGGATGGCTTAAAACTTAAATACGTATGCGCTATAATAAGGTGAAATTGGCCAAAAGCAACTTAAAAACGCATCTATTGCACAGCTCAACAAAATTAACTTTTTTTTGTTGTTGCCCTGGATGTCTCTGCGGATTTCTATAGTTTCAGGTACCCAGTTTACGAATATATTCATGAAAGTACTGAATTGGCTCTAGTTTTTTAGATATTGATGGATTTATCTATATTGTTACGAAATTTCCTGTCTCTTTGACAATAATTTCGATCTCTTATACTTCTCTGAGTTCGATCTCTGGATTGTGTAACAATCAAGAAAAACGCAAACTTTATTTAATTATAAAATGGTTTATTTAAATCACAAACGTAAGCTTTTACACAGTACAATTGTTTATTTAATCTTTACATTCAAATTGTATACACAAATGTTTTACTTTATTACTTAAAATCCTCTGTATCACTTTATTACTTAAAATCCACTGTATCACTTTAGTACTTAAATTCAAATGTTCAACTGTCTCACTTAAGATCCACTGCGTTCAACTGTTCAATATCAACTGTGTGTCGGCTGCTCAGATGACTGCCTTTTATACTAAAGTCATCTTTTTCTAGAACCATCTGCCATTGTCCAGAATGTCGTTTCCGGTACCTTCTATATGGCGATTATCGACGTTGATAATGTCGTACCATCCGCCATTATCCAGAATGTCGTTTCCAGTGCCTTCTAGATAGCGATTATCGACGTTGATAATGTCGTACCACACTGACGCTCACACTTTATCATTTATAGTACAGAAAACATGCTAAATGTCGCTAGATGGAGTTATTTTTCTACGGTCAGTGATGCTAGCTAGTACAGAAACCACTCGAAAATGCCGCCAGATGGTGTTATTTTTCTACGGTCAGTGATGCTAGCTAGTATCGTTTAATTTTTATTTCGAGAATTTTATGGCATAAAGCAAATTTCGCTACAATATATAAATGAAGCAAAGTCGGGTTAGTTACACTCTGTATAACTCAAGAACCGCTAGACCGATTTTAATGATCTCTAATTTTTTGGATTTGTCTCTGCCCAGAGAATGACATAGGCTCTATATAAAAATGTTATAGCTTAAGCTATGCTTTTTGATATAAAAGGCACGCAGTGTAAATTTAATGTGAATCGATTGCGTGGTATTTGTGAAAATATTATTTTAAAAATATTTATTTATGAGACCCACCCTAAGTATGCACCCCAAATAAAAGTTTTATAGCCTAAGCTGTGTGAATCGATTACGTGGTCTTTGTGAAAATGCTATTTTAAAAATATTTTTGAGACATCCAGGGCAACAAAACCACTGTTGACCAGTGTTATTTATATAAGATCTAATATTGACTACATTTAATGCTTTAAGAAATCTGCCATTCATGTTTGAAAAAAATATGCTTCTTGGTGCTTACGTTATTTTCGCGGATAGGGTATGATATATTGAAATATGATTTGCGACTTTTACGGGCATTAAATTCTCGGACAATAGTTTTTAAGTTCAACGTTTTTAGCATATCTGCCTCTATATATAATATTGATAAAGCATCGAGCCTTTCCTGCAGCATCGTCGTTCTTTTCTTAATTTTTATTATATTCAATTTCGAAAAAGATAGTTCCGCAGTGCAGTTCAATATCATCAGGCACAAAAATATACGCAAGACTGTGTCCACATTAGGGAACGCTGATTCAATTTTTTCATCGTGTATTTGATATAAACTAGGGCGAGGCAAATCACTGAAACTTATTTTATTTATAACATATGAATGAAACTGCTGAATTTAGGGTTCTATATCGGTATTAAGGTCTTGTGGATATGCGTCTACTAAATATCTACAATGCTGACTGTATTCTGTTGTTTGATCGGGGCACATAATTTTATATCTCTTATCTATCAAATCACAAATATACTAAATTCAATGTATAGAACACAATTCAATTCAAGACCAAAAACTTTTTTCAATTTTAAGCAAAAAACATGTGTTACAAAATTGAAATTAACTTTTTGAGGTTGGCTAACCCGTAAGGTCTACGAAGGAGGAATACAGTACGAAACTAAGGATGAGCTTATTGATGGAATAAAAGCAGCATGGACCGATTTTTCTCTTGATTACTTAAAATCTCTATACGAGTCAATGAAATGCAGAATTTCCAAAGTTATTGCGAATAACGGTAAAAGTACACATTTTTAAATAAATATTCAGATAAAACAATTACAATAAAAAAAAATTTTTAATACAAACAATTCATTTTTGTTTAATTTATAGAGCAATTAAAAAGTGGTTCTATCCTGATGAACTAAGAAAAAAAGAAGAACTTCACACATCATTATAAACAATCAAAGAAAAGTACCGTTATAATTCATTGGGACTTGATTTTTTATCTTTAAGTAGTACATTACAAGTAATATTATATTTCTGAAAAGTTGGAATATTTATTGCTTCTGCATTCACAATTTCTAGAGATTTTTTGCTTAAAATTCAGTTGGCTCTATCCTGATGAACCACAGTGTAGAAAATGATCATACTATATTTATATAAAGGGGAAAAAGTTAAAATCTTGACGCGCTATGTTTATATTTTATGCTATGATTCTTAACTGGTCAATGCGATAAATAAAATATAGTATGATTGCAGATTTTTCAAAGTCGGCTAACAAGGCTTACTGATGATACCATGTAGCGGTGGTTGAAACTAGTATAAGTAGCTAGTTGCCCATTTTTGTTCCTTGAATGCACTTTGCGCTGAACATAAAAGCTCGGCAAAAAACATAATTTAATTTTTTTTTAATTGAAATGATTTAAATTAAAAAAATAAACTATTAAATTCCATAGTAAAATTAGTGTTTTTACTTATAAAAATTAAGGAGCTAATTTTATAAATATGCTCATTTTAAAGTGTTGGTGGATTACACTCACGTCAGTAATGGCATTACTCAAATGGCGTTAGCAATCCAGTGTTAAATCTTGAAACAATAACGCCAACCTTAAAAAAAGATAAGAACTTCAAGGATAGCAAATAAAGCTTATTACCATTTTTATCTCAAAATATGCCCTATTTGATTTTTTGATATGTTAATTATTGAAAAATTAGCTACCTTGTGTTAAAATTTCAGTCGGGGATCATAACGCCGTCTATTTTCAAACAATTTTTGAAAAGAACTTAAGTGGTACTGGGGATATGTGGATGATAGGGAATTAAACTTTACTGCTCGTTTAGACGTAAAAAACTGCTCCCCTGTTGTAATTGTAACTCAAGATAGTTCATGTGAAAACGGTAAGATATAAATGATGGCTTGCATAGGCGGCGTTTATGGGGGGAAGGCACTTTTATCTCCCCAAAAACTAACTTGAGGGGCGTTGCCCCTCCAATATTTTAGTAGAAAAGATCCATATGGGGAGAAATACGTCAAATGTCCTAGCTCCGGTGCGCGAGCGCTAAATTCTGTTGTTTTCAACTCGTGCTGGTGGTACATAAATGTACCTAAAAAAAATTTCCGACACATCATTTCGATGTATTTTTTCCTCAGCTTTCCGATGGTTTTGTCAGATTTCCCGAAATTTTCCATTTTCCTGGTGAAAAATCACAAAACGTGTTATATCTCAAAAACGGTATTTTTAATGCTTTTAATCGAAAGCTGAGGTTTTTTTACATTAAAAAAGTTATTTTCCAAAGAGTGCTTTTGCAGTTTGCTATGAGAAATACAGCGTGAAAGAGTATTTGCGCATGTATTTTGTTCCTGTAATTTTTTCTTCAACGCATCGACTCGTTTAACTCTTGCCGTAACTCAAGTCACAAGAACAAAATACATGCGCAAATACTCTTTCGCGCTGTATTTCTCATAGCAAACTGCAAAAGCACTCTTTGGAAAATAACTTTTTTAATGTAAAAAAACCTCAGCTTTCGATTAAAAGCATTAAAAAAAATGTTAAAAATACCGTTTTTGAGATATAACACATTTTGTAATTTTTCACCAGGAAAACGGAAAACTTCGGGAAATCTGACAAAACTATTGGAAAGCTGAGGAAAAAATGCATCGAAATGATTTGTCGGAAAATTTTTTTAGGTACATTTATGTACCACCAGCACGAGTTGAAAACAACAGAATTTAGCGCTCGCGCACCGCGCTAGGACATTTGACGTATTTCTCCCCATATTTGAAAATTCTGTACTTAAAAAACAATTGCCCGGAAGCTTTCAAAGATTGATTATTTGTATGTTATGGTTAGTTTTGCGTTCGTCTCCTCGTCGTTCAAATTATAGTAATCTTATTGTCCACACGGTAAGAAAGAGTTTCCGTAGGCAATGAACTTCCACAAGAAAAACGTAAAAGAAAAGTTCCAAAAAGTTGGATGATTCGAATTAAATGCTGAAGATTGTTTCCAAAACCGCGAACAAAAATTCAAAGTTACTACTGCGAAATTATTGATAATATTATGAATTGTTTGAAATTCGGGTTTGACACAGAAACTTTCGCTTTTCTTAGCCCGGCGGAAAGATTGCTTTTTGGAAATGACAAATTTCAAAAAGAAGTAATCATGTTTTTTGGTTCAGATATTGACAAAGTTCGACTAATTTTACGAACTGCTATAGCAAATCTTTGATAAAAAATTTCGACAACTATGTTGTATGCACGTTTTTTGAAAAGCGATAAATAAACACCTTTTGAATTTGTTTCCACAATTAATTAAATTTGTCAAATTGATGCTAACGTTGCCTGTGACATGTTCAGCTCGTTTTTGACCTAAATAAGATTTTTAACTTATTTAAAGAGTACTATGACCCAAACTAGGCTTAACTTTTTAAGCATTTTGCATATAGATTCCAAAGATGCATTGAATGTAGATTTAAACGATATCGCGAATAAATTTAAAGAACGGTGCGAAATTAGAGTAAAACATTTGCATTGTCATAATCAAAATTTTGTAATGTTTCGAACAATAAATTATGATTACAATTGTGAATTGTGTACTGTTCATGTGTTTACATCATATACATACTTTTATATTTTCATAATTTATGATATTTATGACTCTCCACGCCCCCCCCCCCATGAAATGACACTTGAAAAAATTTTGAAAGTTGTGCCCCCCAATATTTTTTGGAAGTCTCCGCCTCTGATGGCTTGCTTTAATTGAGCACAAAGCTCGTAGGCCAGACAACAGTAAAAAATAATTTGATACCTAATTATTGAACATTTTTTCTCGGAAATATTTGAAGTTAAAGAAACAACTTTATAAGCTTGGAAGTAAATTAGAATAAATAAAATTGTGATTTTGCAATATTTTCTATAATAGAAGTTATTTATGTGTTTCTTATAAATTCTCTTAAAATTCTGACTAACACTCAAATTTGACCCTGCGTAACGTAGCGGAATTTCTAACGACATTTTCAGGGGAACCGGTGTGACAGTTTAAGACTTATTTCAACTGACGGCATAATTAAGTCTCTCACAGTTGACGGCCGTGCATTCTAATTATCCCAAATAATTAAGAACTACGATAACAATGCTTTAATAGTGTACAGTTGAACAGCTGATTGAAATTGAACGCAATGGTGTGGTCTTTGAATCTTGCCGTCAGAATGAAATTCTAAGAAAAGATCACTTAAAAATTTTCCACATTCTCTTGAAATTAAGAATTATCTTTTCATTATGTCTGCGTTAATATGCCGATTGTAATTTGAATGCTGATGTAGCATCAAGCAAAAATATTCTGATGAAGTTTTAAGAATTGTTACGGATTTCTTATGACCTTTTTTTAAAAACATAAGAAAAACGCAAACAGCTTGTCAACAAATGCGAATTACTAAACGATACGCCTTACATACCCAAACTGAAGTTAAACTGTAAACTTTATTTTCAGATATCTACATACATATATTCTACAGAAGAAACTTAAAGTTTAGGCTATAAAACTGAGTAAAATCAGTCGATAAAAGTGTCCAATCAAACTTTGACACCTCTTGCTGACAGCTTCACCAATAGGAATGCGCACTCAGGCGTCCTTTTTAACACCTTAAACTCCCTTTGTTTGAAAATTTCAAATTAGGGTAATGCTAAATTTAATGTCATGTTATGTTATGTCAAAATGATAAAATTGTTAAACAAAATTCGTTGTATCAAACCTGTCAAAGTTAAAAATGTCAGACAGGTCAAGTAGGCATTAATGGGCCAAGGATGCCGGCTATGTTTTTTTTGGGTATGTGTGGCGTGATTAGCGAACGGACAAGCGG
Organism: Meiosimyza platycephala; assembly: GCA_963662105.1. Classification (NCBI taxonomy): domain Eukaryota; kingdom Metazoa; phylum Arthropoda; class Insecta; order Diptera; family Lauxaniidae; genus Meiosimyza; species Meiosimyza platycephala. The sequence continues at coordinate 64,727,427 of OY759208.1, forward strand.
CATCAGGCGATAAAAGATAAAAAATCATCGGTTGCCGAAATAAAATCAGTTGCGGAAAATTTTCAACGTGTGAGGTCGCAAAAGTTGCAAAAAAGAAATCAAGCGCGTGCAGTTGAGTGGCGTAAAGAAATTTATCAATGCGGGCGGTAGGGTGGTTTTAACTAAAAAATATATTTTAACTTTTTCTGTGATCCAACCGGCAGCAAATGTATTTCGAAAAAACATTGGAACAGGTTTACTTTAGCTGACATTGTCCAATTTTTTTTTTTTTTTAGGGGTTAAAAATAAATAAAAATTTTGAAAAAAAGTGTCCCTCGGATCTAGTTTCGGAGATATCGCCATCGGAAGTTCCGGATATAACTTTCGTAAAAACTATCATAAGTTGGGAAAGGAAAGATAATTTATTGAGCTTCTATAATGTTGAGTGCAGTTTTGAAATTCAACCTATAATTTTGGAGATATGACGATTTTTCTGAAATTTTGACCAATTTTTTTTTAAAAAAAATGTGGTAACGACCCATAATTTCTTTAGTATGATAAAAAAGCTTAGTTTATTCCCTTTAAAATGGTATATAGCTTGTTCTAAATTTTTAATTATTCACCCCTTTTTTACCGGAAAACAAAAAATTATATTCAATGAATTCTTATGAAAAGTATGTATTTATGGACAAAACTAATAAAAACTCAGTAACAACAACAACAACAACAACTGTTATTATAAGGCGATTATCATTGTAAAATTTAAAAATTTTTATTAGTCACTTTAATTCACTCTTCACTTTAAGCTATTGTTAAAAACAAAAACAATAAATTTCAAAAGTGCCGTTTTTTTCCTTTTAAAATGATAGTGTTATTTTATGAATAAATAATATCTTAAAATTTAAGTTTATATTGAAGAAAATTGCGCGCGCGATTTTTAATAAAAATTTTTAAATTTTATATTGATAATCACCTTATAATAATAGTTGTTGTTGTTGTTTTTGTTGCTGCTGTTGTTGTTGTTGTAACTGAGTTTTTATTGATATTGTCCATAAATACATACTTTTCATAAGGATTCATTGAATATAATTTTTTGTTTTCCGGTAAAAAAGGGGGTAAATAATTAAAAATTTAGAACAAATTATATACCATTTTAAAGGGAAGAAACTAAGCTTTCTTATCATACTAAAAAAACTATAGGTCGTTAACACAATTTTTTTTAAAAAAATGGATATTTAAAAAAAAGGGTCAAAATTTCAGAAAAATCGTCATATCTCCAAAAATATAGGTTGAATTTCAATACTTTACATACCATTATTGAAAGCCATTAAATTGTCTTTCTTATGGCACCCATTTTTTTGATATCCATACAGGGGTTCCCAACTTATGATTGGTTTTACAAAAGCTATATCCAGAACTTCCGATGGCTATATCTCCGAAGCTAGATCCGAGCGACACTTTATTTTTTCATAATTCTTATTTATTTTTAACCCTCTTTTACCCCTAAAAAAATAAATAAAATTGGACAATGTCAGCTAATGTAAACTTAAGCCAAAACATTAAATTAAAGTGCATTAGAATTGAACAGAACTTACAAAAAATCAAAACCAAAATAGTATGTTAGCTAAAAGAATTTATAAAATTCAGAATAATTATAATATGTACCAGCTAGATAGAAATTAGCTACAACTCTATCGATATTGTGCGCGCGCAAAACAAGTGCTTTAAATTTCGTGTGCTGTAAAATAAATTATAAACAATTTTTTGTTCAATAAATTGCATACCAATTTTGCAACAGTAAACATTAAAAAAAAGTATACAAATAATAAAATAAAAGTGACAATTTCATAAAATAAAAGAAATTTACAACAAAAAGAAGATATACAACAACTAAAAGATTTAATACAAACACCGTAACTACAACAACATAAATTAACAAAAATGATAAAAGCAAGTGCTATCAAGGCAACAACAACAACATTGACAGCCGCATCAGTCAACATCATCACGTCACAGCTGTCGACAGCCACACACTCCAGCGAAGTAGATATAATTTTTTTTATAAGTTGTAAAATACTTATATTTTTTATTTTAATAATGAATATTTGAAATTATATGTATTTACTCTATATTATATATTTACCTACATATTACATTATTATAAAATTAATTCTTATGAGAAGTGTATTCTAACTTTAATATTTAAACAGTGAGCTCACTTAGTATAAACTTGTATATTCTTTATTCAGTAACGTTATTTTAATAAATTTGAAGAAGAAAAGAAAGACATTGAAATTAAAAATTGAAATGAAATTGAAAATTAATTTTTTTTGATTTAAAATTATGAAGAGTTGCTAAACTGGATTTGGAGAGATGCCGGGGTAAGTAGAGCCGTGATGCCATCGCAAAAGATTTAAAGAATAGGACCTGGGGTTTTTCTGCTCCCTTTGAATTTAGAAAACTTTTTCTATGGTAACGCAACAAGACGGCAATGGGAAAAACGCGCCCTAGCCGGAATATCTGAGTGTTTGGCACTAATGATTAAGTGAGATGTTTTCCGTAACAGGCCGCGCGTAACAGAATCGAAACAAACATGTGTCTATATTCCAGAATTGTTTTTTTTTCCATTGATATCAAAGTTTGTTAAATAAATGAAGCATTGTATCAACTTGTAAAAGTTTACATGAATGTAGATCGCTGCTAAATGGCTGTGGTTTCAATTTGCTTCATTTTCGCTTATATTAAAAAAAAAAGTTATTCATGTTTAGTCATCTCATAACGTAGTTACGGTAGTAGAAACTTCAGAACACTCAACTGTTTCATTTTAATTTTTTTTTGTTTCCTGAACAATATATTTTTTGTCAGTTTTCTAAGCAGCCCTCTAAAATTTTTAACAATTTTCTTTTTAGCAACAATGAAGCAGATAAACATTTCAGTAATTGGTCTCTCAGGAACAGAAAAGGATAAAGGACAAGTTGGAGTTGGAAAATCTTGCCTTTGCAATAGATTTATGCGCCCAATAGCAGATGACTACTTCATCGACCATATATCGGTCTTAAGCCAAGTAAGGGAAAATTATTAATATTATATATGTTATATTCAACGCTTTTATTTTATAGTAAAGTGTGCACCATCTCAATCTGGTCAATGGAAATATTGAGAAACTTTGACAATTCTTAATAGATTTCGGAAAGTTGAGTTTATTTATTAAGCTTACCGCTTTAGAATTTATCTCAACTAGAATTGGAAAACAATATCGATTAAGTGACTGCCGTTATTAGTGAGGCAAAAGCGAGCTCTTTTTCTGGCATTTTTCATCACATTGGCCAGCGTCTCGGGCAATGGCCTTTAGCTTGTTGGAATAATCTTTACTCTTCAAAAATATCCACAAGAATTAGTCCGGTGGAGTCTAATCTGTAGATTTTAGTGGCCAGTCAATATCGCTGTTTTGGACACCACACGTCCTGGGAACTACTGACACAAGAAGTCCATTGTTGAGTACGCAGTGTGACATTTCGCGTCTTCTTGCTGGAACCATAAGTCTTCACCACCTTTTTCACTCATATGTGGTATCACAAAGAGTGCCAACATCCGCCGATATCGATCGCCATTGACTGTCTCACCAAACACCGCAAACACCGGCCCAAACAGTTACTTTCTCATTGTGCAATGGTGTTTCGTGAATTATGTGAGGATTCTAGGTGTCCCAAAGGATTGTGCAGGGTTGCCAGACGGTTGCGAGCACCGTCGGTCATCAGATGTCGCTCAATCAATAACAACACAACTGAGCGATTACTTTCAATGTAAAGTCCACTAATTTGGCGCGTTATTTTAGTGTATATCGATACATGGTGAATACAATTGTACTGAATTAACGTTTCCAAAACGACCTTTATGACGCAGATCGGTTCAGAATTGTCAAAATTTTTCAATATTTCCATTGACCAGATTGAGATGGCGTACCCGTAATTTCATGTATTCGAAATAAACATCTATTCTAGCCTATTAACTATTACGCATGCTATAAATCAAGTAAAAATAAATTGTATGTGTCTAACACCAAAAAAATTTACACTAAAAAGATAAATTAACAAACTTAAGCGTACCAACTGTACTTATTTAGTAAGTACATGGGCCCTACTCTGTAATTCGATTCGAAAGGCAAATTACTCGATTTCGAATAAACTCCGCTCTGCAATCCGACTTTCGTTTTTATTTTTTGCCCTCTTCGGAAATGCGAAAATTTCCGAACTTAGCAACTCGAACGGAACTGTCAAACATGTTTACTTTTCGGATTTGCCGCGAGGATGTAAGTTCTTAACTTAATTTATAAATAAAATCAATAATATAAAATAATCATAGGCATAAAAATATGAACACTAATTCGAAATTTTCGCCGATTTTTTAAGGAGCACACAGATTTTTCTAAAGGTCAAGTAAAAACACCAGCGGCAAGAGTTGTGAAAAATTTACAAAAACACTGTATGCATATTATTTTATTACCTTTTGTCACTGAGTCCCAAAACATAAGATTGATCTCTAATCAATTTGCGCTGAACTCTTTCATCTCTCATATCATCGTCTAACCACAATGCAACCGAATCCATTTTTGTGCAACGTAAAAATATTTATTTTTTCTTTAAATTAAATACAATTCAATTGACATTACTGTTTTGTTTACATTTTTTGACATTTTAAAACAGTGATGCATACTTTTTTCAAAAAATAAATTTTTATTCGAATCGAATTTGGCTTTCGAACAGTATCGCCTTTCGAATCGAATTTCAGAGTAGGCCCCCAGTACTTATTTTCAGCTTCCCATACTTATTTTTCAAAGCATACTAAATTTGTACTAATTTCGGCCGAAAGCCGAAATCTGTTTCTCAAAACTAGTGATAACCCCCGAAAATCGGGTGTGTGTTCTGTACACACTAAATAGATCTGAACTTTAGACTTAGCTTTTGATGAACCCTTACTGGCCTTTTCGGTCCCGGTGGAATTTTTCTATAAACACAAAAAAATTTATGCAATTTCCGTTTACATCGCGTTTTTATTGGAAATAAGAAATAAAATTTTGCTTTTTTCTACAAATAAATACATATATGATTTTACAAAAGTAATGCCTAATGCCGGTGTCTCAGTTCAAACCTATAAAAAATTCTAAGAAAATTAACTACTTATTTCTCAATTTTACATGTATTTCAACAAATTGACATAAACAAAACATCAATTATCTCGATACGCGATTTTTTGATTTTTTCGCTTCTGAGCTCAGTATAGGTGTTATAGTGGAATTCATTAAAAATCGCACGCAAACCACAAAATCGCAATTTTCACTCACCTCGGTGACTCCAAGTGACCCAAAGTGAATCGCCCCGATGAGTAGTCACTTATGGAGTGACTATCTCCGGGATACTCCAAAGAGCAAGGACCATATCCTTACAGCAATAAAGGACAGAACGGTGCCGTGACATAATCCCCACGGACATAACCCCCATTTCGTAAATGGGGATCATGTCCGCAAATTATACGGACATAATCCCCATTTTCGGTATGGGGGTAAAGTCCGAAAATGATGGGGACATAATCCCCATAGTTCTGGGGATTATGTCCGCTGATTTATGAGGATTATGTCCGAAAATAATGCGGTCATAACCCCCATACCGAAAATGGGGATTATGTCCGAATAATTTGCGGACATAATCCCCTATCCCCGTGGGGATGGCACCGTAATTTGACATAAGAGTAGGGGGTAAGTGGGCGGCCTACGGCCGCAGCTCAGGATTTAAGACTCCCAAAAATTCAACACTGCTTATGTCCATCCTTAGAACTTGTCATAATCCCAAAACGAAGTGGGGATTATAACCGAAAAAAAGACGGACATAAGACCCAAAACTGTTTGCAAATTATACGGACATAATCCCCATTTTCGGTATGGGGGTTAAGTCCGAAAATTTTTTGGACATTATCCCCAGAAAATAGTTGACATAATCCCCAAAGCTATGGGGATTATGTTCGCATCAGTTTCGGACATAATCCCCATAACAATAATTTTGTTATTATATATATAGTAATTTTACATAAATGTTAGGGTAAGTGGGCGGCCTACGGCCGCAGCTCAGGATTTAAAACTCCGAAAAATCCAACAACGGCTTCGCGGCGGATCAGTCTATAATATATCCCACACCTAGTTCGCTAACCACAGTAGTTTTACATAAGAGTAGGGGGTAAGTGGGCGGTCTAAGGCCGCAGCTCAGGATTTAAAACTCCCAAAAATCCAACACCGGCTATGGCCATCCTTAGAAGTTGTAATAATCCCAAAACGAAGTGGGGTTTGTAACAGAAAAAAAGACGGACATAAGACCCAAAACTGTTTGCATTAATTAAATTTTTCGGACATAATCCCCATTGGGGAAAAATTTTCGGTCATAACCCCCAACCCGAAAATAGGGATTATGTCCGAATAATTTGCGGACATAATCCTCATTACCGAAATGGGGATTAATAATCCCCATTACCGAAATGGGGATTATGTCCGTGGGGGCTATGTCCGGTAACCTCCATTTTGTCATTTATTTTTTATAAGCGGGCCTACACCATGCCAAGAAAATACACTGCAGGCCACTATGTTTTCACACCGGTGTTTTACCATCTTCTGGGTGGACCCATTGCTATTGACATTCGTTTTGTTACTCTACAAAACATTTTTCCAAAAAGTGATACTTTTTTTGACGGTATAGAGGAATCCACATTATTAATGATCTCCTGCGATATCCCTTCCCAGGATATTTTCAAGGATTGAAACAGATCCGCCGTGGTTTTCAATTTTCTCTCTTGATTTTCATGTTAACGATTTTCAACAAGTTCTCAATAGGATTCAGGTCAGGGCAGGCCAACTAAGAAATTCAATTCTATTACTTTGAAGCCACGCCTTAAAAACTTAAGAGGTGATTTTGGATCGTTGTCCTGTTGGAACATCCACCTAAGTGCCATCTCTTCATCGGTATATGGCAGCATCACAACTTTTAGTATGTCAACATACATGGAGCGATCCATGATTTCATCAATCCTATGAATTGGTCCAATCCCATGACCAAAGAAGTAACCGCAGACCATTTTGTCCACTAGACTGTTCCACCTTACAAGAAAAAAAAAGTTCACCGTACACCAGCAAATCCAGCATTTTTGCAAGGTAATTTCGAAAAAAAAATTTTTGTTTGGCCGAAAATAGAGGTCGCACATTTGAGGTTTTCATCATATCTTCGGAATTTACAGTTCGATCTTAAAGCATGATATATCAATGTTTTTGTCTTGAGTAGACCAACTTTTTGATCCAATGATCCTTGACATCAAGTACCCTATTCTAGAACTTACCCACCAGATCTCAGTTCCTACTATCCTAATGTACCACCCTAATGTCAGAAAATTAAAGCTTTGAAAAAACATAAAAGTTTTCAACTGAAGTATTTCGATTATTCAATAATAGTACAATCATTTGGTAGTTTTACCTGGAAAGTTTTCCGGGAAATTTGAAAATTGGTAATTTTTATAGATTTCGATGTGCTCTTTCCGAATTTAAATTTTGCGACCTCGTATCTTTGCCGCTCGCGCCGCCATATTGGAAAAATGGCGCCAAAAATCAGTTTTTTGACAATATCTCCTTTCCGACTCATTTCACGATAAAAACGTATATAAAGATAACAAATGGAACAATTTAACCTGATAATTGGTGACATGTTTCGGCTATTACCAATAGCCTCATCAGACCAGTGTCTCATATAAACTAGAAATGCCATAATACTAACCTGAAATGTAAAAGAATAAAGATTTACCCAAACACCAAAAATTATTAAATTACTCTTAATTCCTAAAACTCTAACGTGTCCGCAAATTGTCCTTGTGGACCCTCCTCTCCTTTATAAGAACAGTGGTGCCGAGGTCTTCTTCTACCTCCTCTTCCACGTATAAAGCAGACAGTTTGTTTCCTAACCTTTTATTGACCTTGACAAGGGCCCTGTCACCAGCCTTATAAGACCGATCCTGTCTACCTCTATTATGAAATTCTAAGTCTGCTGATTGCACATTCCTAATACGCTCTTCAACCTCAACAAATATTGGCGAAGGGGTAAAGAGTATGTCAATTGGTCTTTTTTTCGTAACCGAATGGATTGACTTGTACTCAATGGTTGCTAACAGAATTAGTTCGTCAGTATCGTCCAAATGGAAGGGGTAAAAAGTATGTCAATTGGTCTTTTGTTCGTAACCGAATGGATTGACTTGTTGTACTCAATGGTTGCTAACAGAATTAGTTCGTCAGTATCGTCCAAATTTTTTTCAAGTTTTAGACACCTAGCTATTTCAACTAAATGGCTGTGAAAACATTCCACCTGACCATTGGAGGTACTGTGCAGAGGAGGTGCATTAGCAATTTGCACATTACAATGGTTAAGCAAAATGGATTTCACTGTTTGTGAGTTTATTGACCTTTCGTTGTCACAATAGACAGTTTTCGCGTTTGTAAAAATGTTCATAAGCTGTAAAATTTTTGGCTTAACGTCTATAATAGTCCTAGATGCGATTTTTTGAACTACTGCAAATTTAGAGAACTTGTCTATGCAGGTAAGGTAATATTTTTGATCCGTAGAAAAGATGTCAATATGTAAAATTTCACCAGAGCATGATGGTATTGGAGTTTCCCCTATAGTGTGCTTCCTTGGGTGTCGTTCATATTTTGCTTTTGAGCAAATTCTACAATTCGTGACGACCTCTCTCGCCTTTTTTTCCATTTTTGGAAAAAAGTAGTAGTAGTAGTAGAATTTATTCATTTTTTCAATAATACAATTTTTAAATATTCATAATGGTAACTATTAATAACAATTAAAAATAACAAATTAGATTTATGTTTAATGAAAAAATAACTGCAATCTATAGTCCACAAGGAACTAGAAGCGAAAGCAGTTGATATTAAGTTTAAAAGTTACATTAGTTGACTAGAGTGGGGTCATATCAAAAAATAACATAATTAAATATAAGAAAAATTACATACGTATTTATCGTACATCATTTTATCATTTTAAATAACAACACGGATTAAGGCATTGACATCATCAAAAGTTAAAGTTAACAGCCATGATTTTACGCTTTTGAGAAACAGAGACAGTGTGCGGATTGATCGTAAATTAATTGGTAAACTATTAAAAAGTCTTGGATCTACCGTTGTATAAAAGTTCTGAAACATTAGTGAATTATGCGGTGGTACTGTAACAAGATTTTGGAAATTAATTCTCAAGTTGTAGTTGATAAAGGTTCTGCTCAATGAATATCCTGATTAAATGAAAAATATTCTTAAGACCTTAAAATAGTAGAGATGTTTTAGTGGCAAACTATTTAAGTGCCTAAACAGGGGTAAACTATTAGTACGACGACATTGCTTGCAAATCGTCCGAATGGCGTGTTTTTGCGAAATTAAAAGCGGATACGTCTTGATATTGTGAGTGCAACCCCAACATGATAAACCATATTCCAGTTTAGATTGGAAGACACCAAAATAAATACATTTAAGTAGACGTTGGCAGCAATAATATTTTAACAAATAAAGATGCCTATTTACAGTCAAGAAATACTTCTTAATTGCTTTTGTGTGATCTGTCCAACTCATCTTGAAGTCAAGAAGAAGGCCTAGGTACTTAAATGATTTCACACATTCAATATGGAAACAAGTGGTGGAACAAAAACGATTTTCAACGAAGGTTTGATAGCCCATAGAAGAGGAACAAACATCACTGCAATAAGCAAATTTTTCACATTTACCACTATGAAAATAAAAATCTCCACAGTCTTTGCCTGCGACATTAAAAAACATAATCCTAGTTTTATCACTAAGGACTAACCTATGGATTTTAAACCAGTGGCTCAATAATTCTAAGTCATGATTTATATCTGCTGCAAGATGTCGTCAGCGAACGCATTTATTTTACTTTTGAAATCTAGTGAAAATAGCGAATTTATGAAAATTAAAAATAAAATTGGACCAAGCACAGAGCCCTGAGGAACCCCTACTGAAGTTAGTTGCGTAGAGCTAAACTGGCAATTGATTTTAACTTTCTGTTGCCTATTGTCTAAGTATGAACTAAACCAATTATGTATCACTCCTCTAAAGCCAAATTTATACAGTTTATGTAACAAGATCTCGTGGCCTACAGTGTCGAATGCCTTCGTAATGTCCACGAAAAGAGCAGCCGCATGTTGTTTAGCATTTAATCCAAAATATACACTGGAACAAAAGTTTAATAGGGCGTCTTCAGTAGATAACCCTGATCTAAAGCCAAATTGGCATTTATTAAAGAGTGCATTTTTTTCAATAAATTTGACAAATCTGACTTTCATGGCTTTTTCGAAAATTTTTGAAAAGATGGGAAGAAGCGATATCGGCCTATAATTGTTAATATTAGAACGATCGCCTTTTTTATATAAAGGTATTACCTCAGCCAGTTTCATTTTATCCGGAAATTTTCCTGCTTGAACGCTTTTATTGAATAAATGACTTAAAATATCACAGATATTATAAGCAATTTTTTTAATGAAGCAATTGGAGAAGCTATTTGAAGTAAATGAATGCGAATATTTTAATGACATAATGATTTTGTAAACCTCATAAGAAGAAATGGACTCAAAGAAAAAGCTGTTAGGCAAACATGGCTCATATGACAGACAGCTGCATTGAACTAAATCATTCGCAAACTCTGCCACAATTTTAGGGCCAATAGAAACAAAAAATGTATTGAAATGTTACACTAAAACATCAGCATCAACAATATTATTATGTTCAATTGTTAGACTTTGAACAGTTTCATTAACATTGTTTTTATTTAAGATATTATTTACTAATTTCCATTCGCTTCTGATATCACCTTTAACTTTTTGAAATTCATTGCAGTAAAAACTATTTTTGCATGCCAAAACATCTTAGGAAATTTGTTTACATAAATTTTTATAGTAAGTACTGATTACAATATCGTTAGGTCGTTTTCGTTTCTTCCTAAAAAGTTTATTTTTTAAATCAATTTTTTTCAATAATTCAAAGGAAATCCATGGCTTTCTTAAGCATTTTTCTTTATTCTTGATTCTTCTTGAACTACCAACAACATGCTCAGACAATTTTTCAATAAACATTGCATATGCTATTGAAGGATCATTTTCCTTATAAATTGGTTCCCAGTTATCGAAGCGCAGGGAATAATTAAGTTTTGTAAAATCAGTTTTAGAATATATTCCAGAAGTAACTATTCTATTACTTTTCAGCTGGACATTTGCAAGACTTAAACATGTCATGCAATGATCAGATAATTTGATATCAATAACTGAACTATATAAGGACAAGTTTAAATCAGTTTGTAGACGCACAAAAATGTGATCAATACATGTTTCAGATACAGTAGAAATACGTGTTGGTTGATTAATACATGATTCCAAACCATAAGAGGAGAGCAGAAAGAGATATCTATCAGTGATAGGAGAATCATCGAGTATATTTAACTATAAATCACCAACCAAAATTAAATTTGCACTATACTCTTCTGAAAGTAGGCTATCTAAGTCAACAAAAAATGCTTCAAGTAAAGAGGTACTAGAAAATCTATAAATACATAAAAAAGTAAACTTAATACCATTTAAATCACAATTTACCTTCAGAGCATCACAGCTACAAAAATTCAAACTACAATGCAAGCAATTAATTTCACGTTTAACGAATAAAGCAACACCACCAGCCGCATAAACATTATTGCAGTTAGCTATAAATTTATAGCCAGGAATTTCAAAAATTGATGTTTCCGCATCAAAAATCCAAATTTCCGACAAAAACACAAAATCAGGCTTATTTTCAAAAGATTCCAAGTGGAATAGCAAATTGTCAAAATTTTTACACATACTCCTTATATTTTGATGAACACATAGACAATTATTAGAATATATTTAGTTATAGCACAAATCTAGAGAATTAACCGTAGTACAATACGTAAAAGAAATAGTGAACAAGTTTTCATCTAGAACAGACATAAAAGTAGCACGATTATGTTATGAGTTCTAGATCTTCTAATTTGTTAATAACTATGCAGTTGTCACCATCCGTTTTACGCAAATATATTTTCCCATTTCTAATCCAAATATATTTAAAACCTTTTTCTTTTTTAACTTTCTGTGCTTCCTTGAGTAAGATTCTTGTACGATAGTCTAAGCTGTCATTAATAAAGATCTTTAAGTTCTTTGTACATCCGAAAATATTAGTGGTTAAGTTATTTCTATTTCTATATTTATTTTTCATTACCTCTTTTTTCTTTAAAACAGAAGTGAATTTTACCATCAGAATATCAGTGGATTTGTTATTGACAGTGTACTTTCTTACAAAACAATCATCAATTTGTTCAATTGTAACATTTGCCCCAACACCGCTAGAAAAAACTTTGAGAGCACAATCAATTGCATTATTGTTATTTACATTAGGAATACCAATAATTTTCACACATTTATCTTTACTTTTCTGGCGCAAAAAATTCATTTCGGTTTCAAGAGCATTAACTTTTAACATTAACCTATCTTTGTCCTCTTGCAAAGAGTAAATCATAGAAATCATATTGGCATTATCAGCTCTAAGAGCAACAATTTCGTTGAAAATATTTTCTAAAGTTATCTCTTGTCTCTTCTCTTGCTGCTGTGGTTGATGTTGTTGTTGTTCAAAAGGTACAGTTGACTGCTGTTGGTTTTGTTGTTTATCAGCTGTTTTAGTTTTTTGGGTGATCACAAGAGAAATAGGAGAATTTTTTTCTCTCAAACCCGATGATACATCAATATTGTTATAATCCGTGAGCGGAGAAGAAGCAGAAGAAATTGGCGGGGAGTTTACCGAAACAGAGTTACGACGTGCACTCAAACATCTATTGCACTTAAACTTCGTGTTAATATTCTTTTTCAGACAAATTAATGCATTTGCAGTAAGAAAAACCATTGCAATTACTGCAGTTTACTTTTAGCTGATGACGCTCAACTTTTTGCTTACACACGCACGGCATATTTAGTTTTTATATTATTTTTTTTAAAATTTTTTAACAGCAAAAAATAAAATCATAAGCGGCGCACTTTGAACCGCGACTTGACCCCACGACAAGTGCAGAGAGACTGTGTAGTCGTTCGTGATTTGCTTCACGTTTTCTTGAGATGCCCTGTGGGCTCTATTGTGCTCAGCAATCACAATCTCACTTTGGTCGCTAACGTCAAAAATGTCTGTTACCATTTTTTCGGTATATCGGAATTTTACTGCTGGGTTAAGCTCCACCAGATTATGTTGTATCTTTGTCAGAATTGGTAAGCTACAGTGTATTGCATTTACAACACCATCATTCACAGACTCATGCAAAGACTTCATAAAATAATTTACGTCCGAGAAAATAATTGTATGTCTAGTTTTTGTCCCAAGGAGGATAAAAGTCCGTTTTGACTGAACTTCACCCTCTTCTATAACAATTTGATTTCTGAAACAATTGAGCGGTTTGTCGACCGATTCAATCGTATATGTGAGGGATTCTTCGCTATGAATAGTAGCGCAGTCAGAATTCGCGTCTACATTCATCATGTTCATATGCTGTCTCGACAGTGCGTCGGCAACATGGTTTTCCCTACCTGGCTTGTAATGCATTTTTGCGTTATAGTCCTCGATTATGGACTTACATCGTTTAATCTTTGCGTTTGGATTTTTATCCGACAGCGCAAAGATTAGAGGCTGATGGTCAGTGTAAATGTTTATTTCCCTAACCCCATACAAGTAATTCCTTAGGCTTTTTAGAGCCCATACGATTGCCAGTAGCTCCCTCTCATTTGTTGCGAAATGCTCCTTACTGCCTCTAAGCGTTCGCGAGATCATGGTTATAGGTTTCCTGTTTTGCGAAAGTGCGGCCCCCAAACCACATGAAGAGGCGTCAGTTGTTAAATCAAAAGATTTTCTAAAATCTGGATACATCAGAATGACATCTTCCGATGACAATTTTTCCCTGAGATCGTTAAAAGCCTTTCGGCTTTCAGACTCCAGATTAAGTGGGATCTTCTTTGATTGGGTGGCACTTACTTTGCCATTATCACCCTTGAGCAGGTCCGTCAAGGGTTTTGCTATGGTGGCGAAATTCTTAATGAAACACCTATAATAGCTAGAGAGCCCTAAGAAGGAACTAAGTCCTCGAAGATTGGTGGGTTGCTCGTAATTTTTTATTCCATGTACCTTTGCAGGACATGTTTTTATTCCACCCCTTGAGACTGAATATCCTAATTATTCGACTTCTACTTTAAAAAATTTAGATTAATCAAGTGATATCCTCATGTTGGCATCGTAAAGATTGCTCAATACCCACTCAATATCCTTGACATGTTGCTCTTTCGTTTTCGAGTAAATGATTACATCATCCACATAGACAAGGCAGGTTTTGCCAATTTGATCTCGAAGACGACGATAGACGACGATTGCCGTTTGGAATATGCTAGGCGCGTTCTTAAGACCGAAAGGGAGACGGCAAAATTCATATTTGCCGTTATTTACAGAAAAAGCCGTTTTTTCTCTGTCCCTTTCTGCCAATTCAATTTGATGAAATCCGGATTTCATGTCTAATGTCGTGAAATATTGAGCATCCTTCATATTGTATAATATCACCTCTATGGTGTTTTCGTTTAATTTTCGAAAATCGATCACCATTCGCTTTTGTTGTTCCGCAGGGAGTCAACACCCTTTTTATCAACAACCCAGATTGGGTTGTTATATGGGGACCTAGATGGTCGAATTATGCCATTAGTAAGAAGATATTTGATTTCTATGTTTACGAAATCGGCTACTCCCATAGAATATGGGTAAAACCTAGAGTAAATTGAATCTTAACTTTTTATTCTAATCGTCGCAACGACGTTTGTATTAAAGGGAAGTGACTCCTTAGGCAAAAACCTATGACTTGCTTTTAATCATCCTACAGAACTGGTCGCCCACTGCAAGAGGAATTTCGTCATTGATTGCTTCTGTGATGCTTACATCCTCACACTCAAAAAAAACCGACTTTCCGTCCCAAAATCGTGCTTTATTTTGCTATTACTTAAATCTATGTTGGCATTGATCTGATTGAGAAGATCAAGACCAATTATGCCATCGAATGTGGTAAGGTTCGGTAGTATAAAAAAATCTGAGTTTACTTTAAATAGATCTATCCTGCACTTATTTCTAACAGTGCTGTTGCCATGCAGGGACTTAACACTAAATGGTTTGGTTACTGGTACGATGCCTTTTAACCCTGTTAGTGATTTTACGTAAAATTTCGACGCACCCGTATCCATCAGGAGTTTTATGTCTTTATTCCCTACTCTCCGTGCGATCCACGGGACTTTTCCCCTAAAAAATTGACCTGCTCCTTTTCAAGGTCTCTAACTTCAGCTTCTGCCCCTTGATTATATTGCTCTTCCGGTATGTTATCATGCCCTATGTTATTGACTTTTTGCATTTTAGACTTATTAGCTCTTTCAGAGTCCGCTTGTCGTTTGGTACGATAATATTGTTCATTACCAAAATTTCCTTGTATAAAACCCTTTTGATTATTAGACCTGACTTGTTGTTGGCTTTGATGTGTTTTCTGTGACTGACGTCGCCAGTTGGTAGGTTGCCTTATTCGCGACTCAGAGGGATCAACTTCCATTGGCACTGGCGGCTGTGTGTTACTTCCACCATGGCCTTGTTCTTGATCACCAGTTAAATGCGGATTTTTGTAATTTTGTAACCTACATATTTTGATCTTCATTGCCTTTTTTGCTATTCGCATAATTTTCGTTTGAGCCGCGAAACCTGTTGCGAATACGTACCGCTGGTGATTAGACTCTACTTCCTCTGCTAATGCTTAAGCACTAGGTAGATCACTAGGACGCGACGCGAACACAATGTCGCAAAGTGGTTTTTTTAAACCTGATATGAAGACCCTAAGTGCGTCTGCCCTATACTTATCGCAGAGAGAATTTGCAACTGTTTTTTCATATGACATTACCGTTTTATTTGTCAATAATATTAGCTTCTTTTCTATTTCATTAAAGTATTGCAGCACCGTTCGGTTACCCTGCCGCAAAGTTGAAAGCTATTGCTCTATTAAATATATGGGACGTTTGTCCGCATATGTGAAGTCCAGTCTTGCGATTATCGCATCAAAATTTAGCACAGTATCAAAAGATGCCAACACGGCATCGGCAGATTTCCTAATTTTGTTGCGGATAATACCAACCGCCTGATAGTGTTTTGAACTGTTTGGATACGCTTTAAAAACCTCGCAAGCCGTATGTGCGGCTTGCCGCCATGAGATATAATTAGCAGCCTGACCATCAAATTCAGGCAGGGACTTTACTAAGTCTAAAGACTCCTCACAACTTACTTTCGGAATAATTTTCACCGGGTCATAAGTAGTAATAGATGGACCTGTCATTAATGTATTAATTTGAGCTGTCAGTTGAGTTATCTGTCGCCCGTAGTCTTCTTTTTGTATGTTAAGAGCAGAACCTACTGCTGCCCGAACTAAAGCCGATACCTGTAGTTCATCATTTTTTTCTGTTCGCGGATCTTTCGAAATATTTAGTCGACGAAGCCTATCCTCAAGTTCACTATCGCCCTCACTATCACTGTTGATCATTAATTTGCACTCAGCAACAACAAAAACAACATAACAAAGCTATCTTGCCAATTCACTTTCACCTTTTTTGTTAATTTTAATCTTCTCTATCAAAAACGTATTACTCTTTTTAAATTTTAATTTTCTTTATCAAATACGTAATACTCTTATTTAAATTTTAACTTCTTTATACAAAAAAGAAAATAATCAAATAAATTTTAATTTCAACGAACACTTACACCTTAACAAAATTCACCATCAACTTCATTTTTTCCAGTTGCCGTTGCTGTCTTATTTCCTTAGTTTATTACCGGTGATTTTCAACCAGTACTGCTTTTATAAAAACGTATGTTGACTTTGTTTTATCCAGTTGCTGCTGTTGCTTGATTTCCTTTGCTTGTTGCGTCTGCTTTTCCAAACTATTAGCCTGATGATTTTCATCCAGTACTTCCTTTATAAATATTTCCGTTGGGCGCCAATTATAAATAATTATAAAAATCCTTTGTTTTATTTAATTATTTTAATATTTATTTTGCACGTACAGTCGTGTTCGAAATAATAAGAACAACATAGACAAAAATTGAAATCGTCGTACAAAATTTTAATAATAATATTTTATAATGTCGATTTTTATTGTAATAACTAAACACACATTAAGGTTTTAAAAAATGGAAAAAGTGATGACCAAATCTATCCCCATTTTTTTTAATGACAATATTGTTGCATTAAGTCCAAAATGAGCTGTTCGAAAAAATAAAAACAAGGATAAAAAATATACAATACTCAATTTTTATGTTCATCAAATACTCTCTCATGACATATTCAATACGAAGTGGCTCCCCCATAATTTTTGACTACTATGGCACACCTGGACTTAATTTAAAAAATATCATGCAGCCTAGCAGGCGCGCACATTGGTCTGGAGTAATTTTATGCCAATTCTCTTGATTAACTTGCCACAAGCTGCTTTTCTCGCGGGTTTTCGTGCTGCTACGACTCGTTGGATTATGCCTCATAAATTCTCTATAGAATTTAAGTGGGAACTTAGAGGTGGCCACTTCAGAATCTTGGTGGATTGTGTGTCCAGCCAATATTTGACAAGTGGATATTAATGTTTTGGGCCATTATCAAGCTGGAAAATCCATCTCAGCGGAAAATTTTTGGTGTAATCGGTGGCCAAATGTTCCCTTAGTATATTCCTATAAAAAAAAATTTAAATGTAAGAGTTGCCAGGGCAACCATTGATGTCGTTAAAAAAACATCAAATAAGGTCGTCTGTTCGAAAACGGAGCACTTTTTCAAAGGCCTGAATTTTTGGAGTATGATTATTTAAAGTGATGAATCCAAGTTCAACGTACTTAGGAGCGATGTTAGTCTCTATATGCAACATACTTCACTCAAAGAATAAATCATACTCCAAAAATTCAGGCCTTTGAAAAAGTGCTCCGTTTGCGAACAGACGACCTTATTTGATGTTTTTTTTAACGACATCAATGGTTGCCCTGGCAACCCTTACATTTAATTTTTTTTATATAGGAATATACTAAGGGAACATTTGGCCACCGATTACACCAAAAATTTTCCGCTGAGATGGATTTTCCAGCTTGATAATGGCCCAAAACATTAATCTCCACTTGTCAAATATTGGCTGGACACACAATCCACCAAGATTCTGAAGTGGCCACCTCAAAGTTCCGACTCAAATTCTATAGAGAATTTATGAGGCATAATCCAACGAGTCGTAGCGGCACGAAAACCCGCGAGAAAAGCAGCTTGTGGCAAGTTAATCAAGAAAATTGGCATAAAATTACTCCAGACCAATGTGCGCGCCTGCTAGGCTGCATGATATTTTTTAAATTAAGTCCAGGTGTGCCATAGTAGTCAAAAATTATGGGGGAGCCACTTCGTATTGAATATAATGTCATGAGAGAGTATTTGATGAACATAAAAATTGAGTATTGTATATTTTTTATCCTTGTTCTTATTTTTTCGAACAGCTCATTTTGGACTTAATGCAACAATATTGTCATTAAAAAAAATGGGGATAGATTGGGTCATCACTTTTTCCATTTTTTAAAACCTTAATGTGTGTTTAGTTATTACAATAAAAATCGACATTATAAAATATTATTATTAAAATTTTGTACGACGGTTTCAATTTTTGTCTATGTTGTTCTTATTATTTCGAACACGACTGTATGTGCTTAACTTGAATTCTGTTTAGAACTAAAATTTATTTTTTACAAACTTAAACCCAAGTCATCCGCACTCGCGCAATCTGCTGAATCGGCACTTGTTATATGATATTTTATTTAAAGCGGATGTTCGCAGCAGCGGGAACAGGTTTACTTTAGCTGACATTGTTTTTTTTTTTTTTTTTTTTGTAGGGGTAAAAGGGGGTTAAAAATAAATAAAAATTATGAAAAAAAAGTTTCGCTCGGATCTAGTTTCGGAGATATCGCCATCGGAAGTTCCGGATATAGCTTTCGTAAAAACTATCATAAGTTGGGAACCCCTGCCTCGATACCAAAAATATGGATTTCATAGGAAAGATAATTTATTGGGCTTCTATAATGTTGAGTGAAGTTTTGAAATTCAACCTATAATTTTGGAGATATGACGATTTTTCTGAAATTTTGACCTATAATTTTTTTAGTATGATAAAAAAGCTTAGTTTATTCCCTTTAAAATGGTATATAGCTTGTTCTAAATTTTTAATTACTTACCCCTTTTTTTACCGGAAAACAAAAAATTATATTCAATGAATTCTTATGAAAAGTATGTATTTATGGACAAAACTAATAAAACAATAAATTCAAAAGTACCGTTTTTTAGTTGAAAACAAAGGAAAAAACGTGGAATTATGGTATGTATAAGACTTACCTTCGCATAACTTTCAAAATATTTAGCGCCGCAGGCAAAAAATTTTTAGCTAGTGTTATTTTATGAATAAATAATATCTTAAAATTTAAGTTTATATTGAAGAAAATCGCGCGCGCGATTTTTAATAAAAATTTTTAAATTTTATAATGATAATCACCTTATAATAATAGTTTTTGTTGTTGTTTTTGTTGCTGCTGTTGTTGTTGTTGTTGTTGTAACTGAGTTTTTATTGATTTTGTCCATAAATACATACTTTTCATAAGGATTCATTGAATATAATTTTTTGTTTTCCGGTAAAAAAGGGGGTAAATAATTAAAAATTTAGAACAAATTATACAAATTATACCATTTTAAAGGGAAGAAACTAAGCTTTCTTATCATACTAAAAAAACTATAGGTCGTTAACACAATTTTTTTAAAAAAAAATGGATATTTAAAAAAAAAGGGTCAAAATTTCAGAAAAATCGTCATATCTCCAAAAATATAGGTTGAATTTCAATACTTTACATACCATTATTGAAAGCCATTAAATTGTCTTTCTTATGGCACCCATTTTTTTGATATCCATACAGGGGTTCCCAACTTATGATTGTTTTTACAAAAGCTATATCCAGAACTTCCGATGGCTATATCTCCGAAACTAGATCCGAGCGACACATTATTTTTTCATAATTCTTATTTATTTTTAACCCTCTTTTACCCCTAAAAAAATAAATAAAATTGGACAATGTCAGCTAATGTAAACTTAAGCCCAGCAGCGTAAGCATTTTGGTCGGTCAATGTTCTTATGTCGCAACTGATGTTTTAATTTTCTGACATTAGGGTGGTACATTAGGATGGTAGAAACTGAGATCTGGTAGGTAAGCGCAAGAACGGGGTACTTGATGTCAAGGATCATTAGATCAAAAAGTTGGTCTACTCAAGGCAAAAACATTGATATATCATACTTTAAGATCGGACTGTAAATTCCGAAGATACGATGAAAAACTCAAATGCACGACCTCTACTTTCGACCAAAAAAAAAAAAAATTTTTTTTTTCGAAATTAACTTGCAAAAATGCTGCGGATTTGCTGATGTACCGTGGACTTTTTTTGGAGGTACGGTCTAATGTCCACCTCCGCCATTTACAGTTGCTTTGCAATACTTTAATCCTTCTCTAGGCCCCTGGGGCCTTACTCTGCAATGCGATTCGAAAAGAATTTTAATCGCATTAGAACGATTTGTACTCTACAATGCGATGTTCGCATTTGAATTTTTTGACTACTCGTTATCGTGTTTTATGCACTTGGCAATGCGAAAACGAATGTCAAAATCGTTCGATTTTCGTAAATTTTATTCGACAGCAATTTGAAGCATAACTTGTTGAGCTAGCCCTACCTGACGATCCTGTCCAATTGGGTGCTGATAGCTACCCTGAGCCAAAAACTTAAACGTTGCGGAAAGTTTTACTATGGCTGGAATAGCCGATGACCTCTGTGCAACTTTTGACTCCATTCCAATGCTGTTAAGAACGTACATAAATGCTTCCTTACTGAGCCGAACATTTTGTAGAAAACTAGAAAATGGTTAATAAGTATAATGTACCTACAGTATACAAATGTTTTTCCTCTTATATTTGAGCCCCATCACATTAGAACGGTCTCTAATAATTTTTCACTCAATCCTTTCTTCGCTTGTATTATTTTCAACCCACAACGCGATTGAATCCATTAATTAAGTTCAAATATACTTCTATTTTATTTTGTTTACATTTTTTGACATTTTTACGGAAGTGATGCCAAACTTCAACCAAACGACTTACAAAGTGCCAATTTATTTTCGAATCGCATCTGTCTTTCGAATCGCATTGCATTTCGAATCGCAATACAGAGTAAGGCCCCTGTAATCGGATTTGTCAGAAAACAAAATTGTCTTCCATTTTTGGACACTCGCGTTGAGGTGAACGTGGAATAAGGCTTACATGCAAATCAAAAAGAGATAGATTGAATCATAATAGTAGGAGAGCTGGCAGCCACTTTTAGCAACGTACTAGATACAAAGTTAAAATTTTGTCTATGCTTGATTTAGTACTAGTAAAATAAGAAAATCAAAATCTGGCAGCATTGGCGCGGTCGCGAAGGTACACTCTAATCGTTTCAAAATGCAAACTATTCATAAAAAAACATACACGCACAACAAAATTTTTGTAGATGTAATTTAGTACTAGTAAAATAAAAAAATCAATATCTGGCAGAGTAGGTGCTGTCGCGATTTTGTTAGTTAATTTTTGCGCGTGGCGATATAGAAAAATTCATATCTAGAGAACCACGGCTCGGCCCACTCTAAACTAAATTGCAAAATGATTGCTAAGATTTTAGTTTCTGTCTAAAAAACATACCGTTTTACAAAAATTTTCGATTTTAATTTTTAAATTGCAAAATTTTTGCTTATAACTTAAGAGAAGAAAATTTTCAATACAACAATTAGAAAATAGACGTAAAATGCTAAATTTTATGACCGAACGGTTTTGCTCTCAGACGTGTACATTTTGAAATACAAGCGTCCGAAAATTTGTGTATGTATTTTTAAATTTTGTGATTTTCAGAAACTCGTATTTTCGAAAATAAGTCCTCAAAATTTTTTTCCAAAAACACGTATCGAATGTTTTTGACAAAGTATCGAAAAAAAATTGATTTTAAGAAATCTAAATTTTGAATGTAAAAACGAGGTAGAACAACCCATATGCCATTTATGTGTCCAGCTCGTTTCATCGGTTTTCATACATTTTGATGAATTTTTGAAGTGAAACTTTATTGTAGTAGGCTTGTGCAAAAAATATCAATTATCGATATTCGCGATATTTTTTTTCGATAGATATCGGCGATGATTTTTATTTTGATATATCGATAACATAGGTCAACAAATCAAAGAAAAAATTTTGGTGCCAAGATATCTTTAGTGGTTTTGTATTAGGAGTGCCCTGGTAACATTAAAAATATTTTTAAATTTTTTTTCCTACGTGTCATTTTTGATTAACCGTCAGTTTTGTATATTCGCTGTAATCAGTACTTCCGAGTGCATGATTTGCTATTTTAAGGATAGATTTTTATAAATAAATTGATTTTTATATCATGTCTTCATCGCGAAGCAGTTGTATCAATGATCCAAATGTGTTTTGTTGCATTTGTGGTAAATACACAGTGAAAAATTTCAGAAAACCTATAACATATATTATAAAAACTGCTTATTTTGCTTACTTTAGTCGAAAATTGTGGATGAATACAAGCCGTAGATACCCCAAATTGTTTGTAAAATGTGCTATGAACACTTAAACAGTGTATCAGTGGTCAAAAAAGCCATATAAGGTTCGGAGTGCAAATGCAATGGAAAAAACAGAAAGATCACTTCGATGACTATTACTTCTGCTGTATTAATTTGCCTGGCGTTAACGTTATAAAAATGACTATCCAGACTTAGATTCTGCTAGAAGAACTTTACCACATTCAGAGGAACTACCTGTTCCAGCATTTTGTTCTATTCGTTAATCATGATTTGAAGAAATTATTAATGAAGTGATTTCAAAGAAATACCATCTACGGAGCCAAAACCTTTTACCCAAGAAGAATTAAATGACTTGATAAGGGATCTTGAACTACCTAAAGAAATTGCAGTGTGTTTGGCTTCTAAATTAAAAGAAAAAAACTTGTTGGAGTCAGGTACAAAAGTGACGTTCTATCGAGCAAGAGAGCAAGAGCAAGTTACTGAAAAGTTTCTAAGAAATCACAAGTCAAGTAACTACTCTGAAATTTTAAATGACATGCTAGAAAATTTTAAAAACTTATGATGTAATATGTCCATCAAATTGCATTACCATCACAGTCATCTTGACCAATTTACAGACAATCTTGGATCTTATAGTGAAGAACAAGGAGAGCGGTTTCAGCAGGACCTAAGTACTATGGAAAAAAGATACCAAGGCCGATGGGATCGGCATATGATGGCTGACTATTGCTGGGGGATGTAACGTGATAGTCCCACTACACCTTAATCACGAAAAAGAAAGTTTTAATTTAAATAATAATGTAAGAAATGTTGTTTTTTATGTAAACTTGGACATTTTTTTTACAAGGCAAAATCTAGAAAACTACACGTAGGATATCAAAATTTTTGCTAATAATGTAATCAGTATAAGGTCCTTAGTAAAAAAAAAGGTGCAGCTTCTCGGCACCAAAACTAGTGTTGACCAGTGTAATCGATTGTATATTTCGACTATTGAATTTCAATATTATATTTTGTTTAAAGGTGGTTCTGTATCCAATTGTAAAAGCACTCGTGTGGTCCTAGCTTAATAAAGCAATTATCTTGTTAAACTCAAATAAATACAACCGTGAAAAGCTACACCATCTCTGTGATGACAAAAATGCGTTTGCTCGCTTTGACAGGACGCCACCCCAATTTACTTGTTACTCCATTTGAGGAACTTGACGCATCTAATGTATTTTTTGAAAATTTTTTAAATATTTGGCGCTATTATTATAACTGTGGCAACAAGGAATAACAGCTAAGGTCGAGTTAGGAAAAATGTAGTTAAGATTGAATTAAGGCCAATTTTCCTTTCGTTCTGATAGCAATTTCACTTTCGTAGTTTTACGCATTATTTAGGTCTTAGTAGATTTAAAATAATTGCATAAGAACAAAAATTAAGTTTCATGCAGAAGTAATTGGCAAATGGTCTTAACTCAACCTTATCTCCATTTTTCTGAACTCGACTTTAGCTGATATTCCTTGTTGCCGCAGGTAACTTGCTTAGCTTTAATTTAAATACCTTAAAAGTTCATATATTGCTTAGCTTTAAGCTTTAGCCACTTAGGATAAAAAAAATCCTTCATGTTACCAGAAGTCTAAGTTTAGTTCAAAAAGCTCATGTTAATTCAAATGGCAATGTTTGCGCAAAAGTCCATCTGGCAACCCTTGCAAGTGGCCGTTCGATCGTTTTTAACAAAGTTTTTTCGCCCCGCAAAAATATTTAGTTAAAGTGCGATTTAATCAAGTTTACTTAAGTTTCCCGGTGGAAAATGACGCGTATTGTTAGTTTTGTGATCGTGCTGCTACACTTTTTGCAATTCCGGCAGTTCTCGCGTGTAGGATAAAATAAATAAATAAAAAATAAATAAACATAAACATAATCTTCAACACATACTTATACATAAGTGATTTGCACACACAACATAATTTTGCGTTCTGTTCAGGTACTGTACGTAACTACTGTTCAAGTACTGTACAACATATGAACAATTTTCCATCTGTTCATAAATAAGGTGGCCAGACTGCAAAAAACAGATAAAGAATAAAATAAAGAAAATTAACCGCGCATGCCGCACGCGTCGGTCGTGAGTGAAAACGGCAGAAATGCATACATTAATATCAAACGCATTAAAAGCAAGTGAAGGTTCTGTCTTTAGTGCAGCAACTTCATTATCAACACAAAAAGTAACTACACCATCAAACGTCTTCTCTACGCCTACAAAAAATAAAACTTCTCTTTCGAGTAATTTGACTGCTAACAGCGGATCTATAGTGAATGCATTAGTCGACTCAAATAACAAAAAATCTGCAATACAGACAGGTATGGACCGCTACGTAAATGTTGTATAGAGCAAATAAAGCCCTCAAATTCAAATACAAAAAAAGCCAAGCTTAATAAAATGAATGATACCAAAACCCCTACCATGCCATTGAATGCAAATAGATTTGTAAGTTTAGCTGATATTAACGATAGCGATACTGGTTCAAGGAAGAACCATCTACCTAAAGAGCTCAAACCTCCGCCAATATATTTGCGTGAGCGTAGCTCAAATGTTATTATTTCTAATATTGGTAAACTAATAGGCAATGATAATTTTTATGTTGTGCCTTTATCTAGGGGCAACATACATGAAACTAAAATTCAGATTAAAACTGAAAATAATTATCGTACTATTGTTAGAGACTTTGATTCTAATGCTAAAAATTATTACACTTACAAACTTAAAAGCAGCAAAGGGCTTACAGTCGTGGTAAAAGGCATTGAGTCCGATGTAGATACCGGAGAAATAAAAAATGCTCTTGGCGAGAAAGGCTTGATGCTAGGGTAGTCATTAATATTGTCAACAATGATAGAGTTCCACAACCCATGTTCAAAGTGGACCTCATACCAGATGCTGCAAAGCTTAAGAAAAATGAGATCCATCCGATCTATAAACTGCAATATTTATTGCATCGTAGAATCTCTGTTGAAGAGCCTTATAAACGTGACGGTCCGGTTCAATGTTCAAACTGTCAAGGATATGGTCACACAAAATCGTACTGCGCTCTACGTTTTGTGTGTGTCACATGTGGTGAACTTCACCACAGCTCCCAATGTGAGAAAAAAAAGAACGATGATCCTAATTTAAAAAAATGTATTAATTGCCAAGGAAATTATACGGCAAATTATAGAGGCTGCCCAGTCTACAAAAATTTAAAGCAAATGTAAACTCTGCAAAGAAAAACTGTTCCCTCTGCTCCTCAGCATTTTACTCCAAGTCCAATTATTCCAGGTGTGTCTTATGCTAGTGCATTAAGGTCAGGTACCACTATGGAACAAAAGATTCACTTACCAACAAATAACGACCTGGAGATATTAATATCTAACCTTACCCAGAGCTTGTCACAATTCATGCTAGCAATGCAAAATTCTTTTGATAGAATAGTTCAAATGCAAACCCAATTAATGACGGCTGTTTTGACTAAAAATGAGTGTCATTAAGATCTGCACATGAAACTCAAACGGTGTTGGCCAACATAAGTTATAGTAGGAGAGCTCGCAGCTACTTTGAGTAACGTACTAGATACAAAGCTAAAATTTTGTCTATGATTGATTTAGTACTAGTTAAATAAGAAAATCAAATACTGGCAGCATTGGCGCGGTATCGAAGGTACACCCTAAAATTTTCAAAATGCAAACTAGGTTTAAAAATAAACAAATTTTAAATTTTTTGAAACGATTTTATTCCATTTAGCACGATTCAAAATCTTTTGGGCTTAAATTTTTTTTTTGCACGGGTTTTCCTGGAAACAATTACCGTGTAAAAACAGAATTGGGTGTACATATCAAAATTACAAGGTCATGTTAGTCAATTGGCCAGGACTCTCTGTAACACATTGCCACTTTCGCGACTAAAGAGAGCTGACAGAGCGAGTGTTGAAAATAGACACCCCAGATGAGTCCTGTAACATCACAACCCAAATTCAGCTGGTTCATCGACTTACATTTTGATCAGATGGGGACTCTGTACCGGAACCTAGATCGTTTCGGGCACTGTCCTCTAGTCATAATAAACAAAAAAAAAAAAAAAAAAAAAAAATAAAAAAAAAAAAAAAATAAAAAATAAAAAAAAAACAAAAAGAAAAAGAAAACCAACCTCGTCAACCCATCACCACCAGCTGTTTGGCGCGGACCGGGACCTAGCTCGTCTCGGCTGCAGCCCGTTGAGTGGCGAGTGCGGCAACAGAAACGTTGAAGCAGCGTGCTCTTATACCGCTTTAGGGTGCTAGACCGGGATCCAGCCCGTCTCGACTACCGCCTTAAAGTTGTTCTCGTGGCACTAGTTCCCCCTTAGTGGCACTAGTTCTCCCCAACGTGATGGACCGGGACCTAGCTCGTCTCGGCTATCACTGCACAATCGTAATCAAGGTACTAGTTACGTCCGTGGTGGTAGACAGGGACATAGCTCGTCTCTGCTACCACGCCAATACAGACCGGGACCTCGCTCGTCTCGGCTGTAAATGGATCAGAAGAGACGCAATAGTCGTGAACTGAACTATAGATGGGTTGTCATGAACCTTTCGCCACGCCACTGCTCCAACGGGTTATCCCATCCTCACCTACCGCAATTGCAGTAATGAACAGAAGTGATGTTTGTAAAATCTACTTTCAGACCAGCTAAGATTTTTGGAGTCCCGCTGCACTTTTAATTACTTATTATAATACATGTATTAATTTGTATATAATTTATAATTTGTAATAGTTTTATTAGAAATAAGAGCCTATAACTTATTGTTAGTCTTTGATTTAAAGAGACACAATAAATAAATGAAGAGTGGAAAAAAAAAAATGTTTACGCACTTGACTTCTGAGGCAACCTATAGTCCTTATATTTATTGAAACAAAAAATTTAAATACCAATATGGAATGAAATAATGGTTCATATAACAATTCCTTGACACTTTATCGTTTAATGGTAACATTCCCATTATTTTTTCTGTTTTTGAATTGTATTTTTTTCCTTAATTAGCTCTTAAAATACTAAAGAAATAAAATTTAATTATTGATGTTTATAAAAGTTGTTTAGTTTTTCGGGCATACATTGCCACTTGTAACGTAATGCTCACCAATAAAACACACTCAATTGGAAATGTTTATAAAAATAAATATAATTTTGAAATACTTACCGTGAAGCACCATCGTCTGGAGGAAGACAGATAGATGTAGACAGATCAATCGCGTACATCGTGAACGTGTAAAAGAGAGGTACTGAGAGCTTATATCCTTCATAACGCTTAAAATTGTTTGCATGTGCATGAAAAGAAAATGCTTTTTTTTGGAATCAACCGTGAATATAAAAATGAAACAAAGTCATATTGAAAGATATAAAACTTTGTAGGAACCACTCATAGGAGCAGCAGCAACTCTTTCCAATAGGGCCGGTCACACCATCCTTCATGATGTCCATCATGCTTGACAAACCTCGATGTTTGATCATGTGAACTCTAGAAACAGCCGCTTGATACTCAAGTTGGATGGATTTCAAAATATTTTGATTTCTCTGCTGTCGTCAACAACAACAACAAGAAATTTTTCATTTCAAATAAGATTTCATGGAGTGAACA
Source organism: Meiosimyza platycephala (assembly GCA_963662105.1). NCBI lineage: Eukaryota > Metazoa > Arthropoda > Insecta > Diptera > Lauxaniidae > Meiosimyza > Meiosimyza platycephala. The sequence goes on from OY759208.1 coordinate 64,755,849, forward strand.
TCGATGGGTTTCGTGAATAATAAAAAGTTTTGGCAAGATTTAGGTTTTTTTAGGGATACATCCTCATTGTAGGGAGTTGAAAACAATTTTTTTTATTATTACACCTCCGAAAAATAAAAAACAAAGAATTGAAGTGAGTAGTATGAGAGATGTGTACACTTCGAAATTTTTCCGCAAATGATGTTTGACAAGCATGTTTGATGACGTGAACGCAAAACGAAATTTACAGTTAGTCGGTTTGTCAAGCCATGTTGGACATAGCATAGAAAAATGCAAAATTTATAAAAAAAAATGTTCTCTAAAGGGGAGCAGAAAAACCCCAGGTCCCTTCCTCAAACTTTTACGGTGGCATCACGGTGAACCAACTCATGGCACCTCCCCTAAATATATTGCCTAGCACATCATCATAATTTTCAAATTAAGAAGAATTAACTTTAGTTTTACCATTATTTCTTTTTAATTTCTTTTTGAACAAATCTGAATTCACTGCAAAAATAAAATAAATTCAAATACTAATGATTTATCAAATACTAATGAGGAGTAAAAAAAAATATACGTAAGTACATACAAGTGTAGAAATACTAAAAAAAATCGAATGGTTAGCGACTTAGCTGGCGGCTGTGGCTGTCGACAGCTCTGGCTGGTAATACTGCTGACTGCTGCTCGTGTCAGTGCTGTAGATGTTGGTATTGCTGCTACTATTGTTGTTATTAGGGAGGTATGCTTTATTTGAAGTCATTTTGTTGAAATTTAGTGATTTTATGTTTTTGTTTCTGTAGTTTTATTGTCTTTAGTGTAGGGTAAATTTATGTCGTTTTATAAATGTTTTCGGTTGGTTGTTGTTTCACATGTCATTTTCTTATTTCCGATTTCACTGTGTCATTTTTCTTCTTTTCACTGTCACTTTTCCAAAATCCATATTTGTCTCTTTCTGTTTATATCTTTATCTTTTTCATTGTTCACTGGCACCTTTTTACGTCGATTTCTTTTATATATATGTGTATATTTCGGGTAATTGTAGGGAGCGCTAGCGCTTTGCCCTTAGAATTTCCGCGAAAACGTTCGCGAATAGAAAAAAAAACATCTCGTGGTTGCACTTTTTTTTCCGCTTCCGATTCTTATTGCGGACAAATGAAGTTGTGAGTAGCGCATCGCCGCTTCTTTATTTTATTATTTGTTGATTTCTGAAAAATTTCACAGTTCTTAACACCACAAATTAATTCGCAGTTTGATCACCAGCACCATATCAAAATTTTCTGCAACCGCAATATGTTCTACAGTAGAACTTTTTGCTTTTTTTTTGAACACAGTAGTTCAAGTTAGTAGTTAGTAGTTAGTAGTTTTCATATCTCAATTGAAGGTTCTAATGTAGCCGACAGGTGGCTGAAATTAAAATTTGACATTTGCACTTCAATTGAGGTATGTTGCCGTATCTTTTAATAAATTGCAATCGCGTTGACAACTTCTTAACGTGCTTCTAACGTTTTCAAAAAGGCAATCCGTAACATGCTTACTAATTTATAAGCATAATTTTACGAAGCGACGAATAGGCAAAGTCAAAACAAAAGTAAGTGGTGATATTCTTGAGTAATTTAAAAGTTTGTAATTTTTTAAAACGACGTTCAAATATTAAGATATTTTTGATTAAGACTGGATAAAAAGATGTCTTGAAGTATTTTTGAAGTTATGCAGGCCTTGATTAAGAGCCAATGAGCCCTAAGCCTGCATCAGTAAATTTTCGGGCGCGTTTATGGCTAATGTATTTCTGTCCAAAAGTGCTTGAAACTCTTCCACAAGCTCCAGATATAAATATGATTGCACATTTATGGGCCCACTTGGAAAATCAGTTGAAAACTTACTACGTTAGAAACAAAAAGGCCTTTGAATACGCGCGTAAAGAAGAGTGTACCAAAAAAGATCCTTCGGTCTGCAGAATCTAATCTTTTTTACCCGCACACATTGAGTACCACAGTCAGCGTAAAATTTGGTCTCATCCAACCACAGGATATTGCGCCATTTCTTCACTGGCCAAATGACATGCTCCTCAGCAAAAAGTAACCTTTTACTGTCGTCCTGCTTGGAAAGAAAATGTACTTTTTTGGATCTCTTTATTTTAAATTATTATTAATTAGCCTTTTCCGAATAGTTGAAGTGCTGATATTTATGGAGCGCTTTTTTTTTTCTTCATTAGCAGATGCAAAGGAGTTGTCTCACAAATCTCAACATAGTCCTATCAAGAATTGGCGATATTTTTGACTTTCGTCGACGCGTTTCCTTCTGTGGCGTATATTTTATTGCACTTTCTACCATTCTCTTGGAGCAACTCAATGTTCTCGCTATTTCTCGTTATGAAAATCCGTTATCGTGAAGATCTTTTATGTCTCTACGAAGCTGGACGCTGCTATGTCGTCCTCTCCCCATTCTGAATTACTAAATTACATTATTTGGTTATTTGTTCACATTATAATTTTAGATCATCTCATATACAATACCTTTATAGCTTATAAATGCTTAAAAACCACATAGTTTCAAAAGTATAATTTACTTTATATTCGCGTCCCTATTATTTCGCACAGGCTAAACTGAGCTCACTTGACAATACGATCAACAACTTCGAAGCGACGAAAAATATTTTTACTTTGATAACGGTTCTTTACTGCATTGATATACCAGCAAGTAATGTAACATAACATTTTATCTTAATTTATTCAAACAGAAGCAGAGGTGTGTTTGAACTATTTTAATGTAAATGGCCCTATTGTTTTTCACATCACTGTATATACGAAAAAAATATCTTGGCGCAAAAAATATAATGTAATTAAAGCTCATCCGTTCCAGCATAATCGGTTTGGTTCGCACTTACACCTTCTGCATTTTCTTCACTCAAAATTAAAGCGTTAAGAGTGGCTTCACAATTTCTTTTAACAATTAGATCTATTTTAACAATGTCAAATACCGGCCAGTGTTCGTGCTTGCGAACGCTGTTGTTAGTCATCATCTACGCCAATGGTATGGTAGGTCTGACCAAATTTCAATGTATATAACAAAAACATGTCACTTTCTGAACAAAACCTCATCATTATATTATTGATTTAACAAAATTTAATATCTCATTTCTTGAGTTGAAAAAATATCTAAAAGTGGGGGTATTTTTGACCTAGGGGTAACTCAATAAGGGTTTATGCAAATTTGTTCTCATTGCCATATTTGGAAAACCAAGAGCACATACTAAATTACTAAATGTTAGTTTGATTCAAATTTTACAAAAGACGTAGTAAATACAAGGTATCAAAATAAACAATTTTACTGTTCACGTACGCGAACCGAACACTGGCCGAAAATGGGTTAAAACCCGGTTTTGATCTTATGGTGTATTAAACTTCAAAAAAATTGGTGGATCGGTTCGTTGGTTCAGTCATCGGGTGCGAAAAGCCGACTTTAAGGTTGGCGGCTTAAATTCTATGGCCCGTAGTTATAGTCGCAAAATTAAGAGCGCTCTAAGTTAAAACCTAGTTTTTACCAAAAATCGATCTTACAGAGTGACCCCAAAAAAGGAAAACTTGCATTAAATTATGAGGAAATTTTTAAAAAAAGAGTATCCTGCGTAATTGACACAAAATATAGACACAGTGAACAAAAGGTATAATAAAAATCTGCAATAAGGCAGACACCGTGGGTAGGGGTAAGGACTCTGAACTCATAGCTCACAGTGCGTGGGTTCGAATCTCGTCAGTTTAAATGCTTTTTTTTTTTTTCTAAAACCACATTTTAAATTTAAAAGCAGGATAAAGTGGTTTTAAATATTTAAAAGCAGGTTTTAAAGTGACATTTATTTTCATTGATATGTTACAAGTAGTTTTCCCGTCCTGGGAAAACACTTTGTAAACTTTTTTGAAAGTCGTATCTGGAAATATATGAAAGTTTATATTAGAATATTAGGATACTTACCAGTATACCTTATTCCTTATTTTGGTTGCCAAAAATAAATAAAAACAACTGTGTTTGCTTCACATCACCAGAACTAACTCTGTTTTTAATGTTTCATTTCATTTTGCTTAACACCTATGATACAGATAATTACAATAACAAATTACATGCTAAAATAATTACACATAATTACAATAACAAAACTTATTCTACTTAATTCAACTTTGTTGACCAAATTTAGTGGGGCGAAATGTTTTCCGGGTTGCACAAGTTGGCTTTTGCTTTGGGTTTTGTTGTTGCATTTAAGTTCATGGTGTTCTCATTCTTGTTAATTGCTAACAAACAGAATTTGCCCATGGTAACATAAATGACCAACAAAACGACAACAGCCCACAAGTATGCTGCACTTTTGCAACAATAATTTACTATTATTGGATAAATTGCATTATTCAATAATGCAGTTTTAATGTTATAGAATGATCTTAATCATCATCCTAAAAGTATATATAATATGCTATTTATGTTAATAACATATTATATTGTGCGGTAAGAACCCACAACAGATATCAATAAAAAAACATTTTGGACTTACGAGTATCGAACCCATGTACTGTGTGCTATGAGTTCACAGTCCTAACCCCTACGTCAATCTTTTTTTAAAATTTCCTCATAATTTATTGCAAGTTTGTCCTTTTTTTATAGGGTCTCTCTGTATTTTCGGTAAAAACTAAGTATTAACTTAGAGCGCTCTTAATTTTGCGACTATAACTACGGGCCTAGGCATAGGCTGTTTATTCTAATACACACACACAGCACTCCGCACTTATCAATACGAAATACACAAACAATTTCGTCTTTTTCGTTTCTTATTTTTATTCTTTGCATGCAAAGCAACAACAACGTATAGTCCGGGAGGCGAGCGACAAACTATTGCAAGCATTTTATAAAATCTGAATTTTTGATATGTCACATTTGTTGTGTAGAAAAATAGCCTGCCTACAGTCAGTCAGCCTGGTTCCTTAGCGTTTGGTGCGGGGGCAGCTTTAAGTTTGTATAAAAACCATAGACCTTGCAACTACTTTATAAAATCTCAAAATTGCCTAATTTCATCGTGCTTAGTACCAAATTAAAGGTATTAAAATGACCAACTTATTCAATCGCTCCTAACGTTGTCATTTTATGATCGATTTTCTTCTGAAGCTCGTTTCTGTAAAAAAATCGGCAAGTAACCGATTTGTGTGACGTAGCACTGTTTCGATCCCGAATTACCGATTTCGTGATAACTGATGTTTCTGTACATTCAAATCGTTAAAAATTCGGTCCGTGATGAAAAAAAAACACAAATCTAGAAGAAACGTTGGGAAATTGAATCAAATGACAGACACCTGTCTATTTGCGTTTGTTTTCTTTTATGTGCGACAATATTTGATATAAGAAAATAATAAATAACTAAATCAAAAAAGTGATTGTTTTGAAGTTGAACGAAATTAAATGTAAAATGAAATACAAATTAAATCAAATACATCTTGTAATCTACGCAATATGGCAATTTTTAATTTGATATTTTTAATTATTTGAAGGAACAATAATAATTTGACACTCAGTGATGTGAAACGAAAAGTAAACAAATATTTGCAACCGGGTATTTTTGCGTTGCTTTAACAGTTTCTGACTGTTATGTAAATATGTTTCAGTTTTAAAACACATTATCTTGAAAACTAAAACGTTCTCTAACAAACAGAAAGCTTATAATCAGTAAAAAATTCAAGTTCAGCGAAAGTAGCCAGTTTAAGAAATTTATTTTAAGTACTTGCTACTTCATATTTACACAACATTACTGGCATTTATCAGAATCGGTAAAATTCTCACTTACTGCAGAGTCAGTGACAAAAGTGACATTTTAAATCGATTCAAATTTCTTACAGAAACACTTTCTTAAAAGGTTCTATTGAAATGAAATCGGAGAATTTGACAGGTTATCGATTTGAAACGAACAAATTGAAACAGAAGTCGATTCATATTTTTACAGAAACAGTGCAGGTGAGAGTGACGTCAAATCGATAATATGAGTCGGTAACTGCGATCGTTACGAGTTACAGAAACGAGCTTCTGGTATGTCTTAATTTTTGCGTAAAGATATTAGCTCTACGAACATGAAGTAAAATTATTATTATATTATATTATTATTATATTATAAATATTTATAAAGTTTTACCACAAAAAGTGTACCATCCGGAAAAAATGTGGTGGTTGAGATAGGAAAAATGAGAGCGAGGAAACAGCTGAACACTTCCCCTCCAAGAAAGAGTTTAAGTTTTCACCCAGACAAGTTTCTTGTGGCTAAAAATTGAAGACTGTCAAAATCGTAGGCAACGAGACTAAAAACTCACTTTTGACAAGCGAGGGAAAGAAAATTTCATGTCTCAATTGTATCTGTCCAATACTTGCCTTATAAAATATTTTTCAGTACTTTATTTTTTTTTCTCTTGTTGAAAGGTTGTGTTGAGAAGGAGCAACATAACAAAAAGCTTGAAATCACAACATTTTTTGGTAAATGCTCATTTATTCAATTAAATAGATGAGCGATTTTTGATTGAAAAGGAATCGTAAAGTTGAATGATTGTATGATCAGATAATTATTTCTAAAATGTTGTTTTTCGATGCGCACAGTTTTAAAATAAGAAATTGAAAATGTAGCTAGATCACAATTACCCCATTATTCATTATTTTGTACAATTCCATCGAAAATAAATTTTTGTTTGAACAAAAAAATTTTTCTTCACTAACTGTTAAATTTAACGTAAATTCCTTAAAAAACCCAAGCGAAATGAAAAATTTTTGCTGTTCACAAGACTTTAACACTTTTGGAAGCAGCGGGAATATTAATTTATACTAAGCAATAGTTTTAAAATGCACTTTATATACTTTAAAAAAATTTACAAGCAAAAATTGTGGCTCTAATCTACTTTCGAATATATAGTCATCGTCATATTTATTATTAATATTCTCAAAAAGATTTCACTTGGCTTGCATTCAGAAAGTATTAACCAAACGGTTGTGCAACTATGACGCAGGTTTTACTTCCTGAACCCTGCCATTGTTTGTTTACAAAAATATGCACAAATTTTTGACAGTCTTAATTTTTTACCAATTTTTCCGTTCGAGCCGAAAATTGTGGTGGTGCGCGTCCAAGCTAAATGGACCAAAAATACCTAGCGAAATTATTGAAAAGCTTGTAGAAAATATGCCTAATCGCATTATAACCGTCATAAATAATATAAGAATATGGACCAAATACTGAACAATTGCAGCTTTTAATGCAATTCGCAAAACGTGCAAAACTGAGAAAATGTGGGTATCCTTACAATATCTTGTTTAATTAAAAAAAAAAATTTTGTTTTGAAATGTTAAATTTTGCATTTTCTTTGATAAATAATAATAAATAATTCCTGAAAGTTTCGATTCATTTGGTTAAGTATTAAAATTATTACAGAATCAGACATGCGGCAAAGGCAATCATCATCACTGTATTTAGATCATTATGTATTGCTTCGTTGGACACAAACCATGGAGCTTTGACTAAAAGCTGGAGAGTCTTTGATTGGAAACGCTGTAATATATCAATATTTGATTTACTGGCTGTGCCCCAAATCTGAATACCATATGTCCAAATGGGTTTGAGTATAGCCTTATAAAGTCTGATTTTATTTTCAAGTGTTAGCTCTGATCTCGGGCCGATCATCAGCCTGCGGTCAAGGTGCAAACCTAAATATTTTACTGAGGCATTATGGGGAATTTGAATTCCGTTTATGGAAACAGGTGGGCAGTGACCTCTTTTAAGAGGAAACGTTATGTGTTGAGATTTGTTAGAATTTGTTTTTATGTTCCACTTAGTAAGCCATACTTCAATTCTTTCCAATGCCAATTGTGTTTGAGTAGATGCCTCAAAGGCAGTTTCTGCTGAAGTTATTAAGGCCGTGTCATCTGCATATGTGGCGAGTAAGACATATTCTGGAGAAGGCATATCTGATGTAAACAGAGTATACAGGACTGGTTCTAAGACACTACCTTGAGGAACTCCAGCACTTATATAGAAAATATCAGAACTTTCGGATCTAATCCTGACATAAAAGCTTCTTTCGCCTAAATAGGACTTTAGTAATAAAAAGTATGGAGCAGGAAGTAAAGTTTTTATTTTATAAAGTAGACCGCAGTGCCACACACGATCAAACGCCTCTTCCACATCTAAGAAAACTGCTGAGCAATATTTCTTAGCTTCCAATTAATTGTTAATTGAATTTACAATACGGTGACATTGTTCTGGTGTCCCATGACCGTGTCGAAACCCGAACTGGTGTTCTGGTATGATTTTACGCATAGCCAATACTGGTAACATTCTACGTTAAAGTATTCTTTCGAATATTTTCGAGAATATTACAAGCAAACTTATAGGGCGGTAAGAAGATATTTCATTATCGGGTTTGTTAGGCTTGGGGACCATAACGATTTCCGCGCATTTCCATTGTGCCGGAAAGTGACTTAGCCGAAATATTGCATTAAATATTAATGACAAGAATTCAACAGACTTTTTTGGAAGAAACTTTACCACTTTAGCGTCAATAAGGTCGTACGCAGGAGATTTGTTGTTGCTAAGGCGTTTTATTTCAAGCTGAACTTCTGATGGTGTAGTGGGTTCAAGAGAAAAATTCATTTGGCAAGGAACATCAAGAAAACTTAAAATGTGTTCTTTGTCTGAATTACTAACTAAAGAAAAGGATTGAAAAGTGTCTTTTAGCGAACTGCAAAAGCATCAGCTTTATTTTATCTGATCTATACCAGCAGCGATTTGTATTTATTATAGGTACGTTCCGTTTTGCAGGTCGTTTTAGACGTTTCGTAGCTTTCCAAAGCCTATAGTCACTGTTCTTATGTGGACTTAGATTTTTGAGAAAATTGCCTATTGCCTCATTTTTAATTTCAGATAGACGTTGCTTGAGCAATTTAGTAACAGAGTTAAGATTTCGTTTATCCAAAGGACTTCTGCTATGTTGCCAAACTCTGTGTAATCGACGCTTTTCCCTTATTAAGTCTCTGACTTCTAGAGGCAAAGAGGGTTGGGTGAAACGATTCGGTCGAGACGAGAGTGTGGGTGTGGCAAAAAATGCAGCTTCGTGAATGAGTTTAGTGAAGTTTTCAACAGCATAATTAAGCACCTCTCCGTCTTTCAGAGAAATGTTCATGTTAACATGCATGTCAAGATATGAAGAGAATAAAAGAAAATCTGTATTAACCGATAGCATTTTTTTAAATTTGACGAATTTAAAGCTAAAGTCTTTAGTGTCCCTATAAGAGCCGAGTGATCCGATCATCATTGTCTACAATGCCAAGCAAATTACTAGGAATACCGTTATAAATTACAAAATCCAAAAGATCAGGAATTTTCCTAGGGTCAGTTGGCCAGTATGTTGGCCTACCTGTAGAAAGGACTGAAATTTTGTTATTTATAATACATTTGTGCAGCTCTCTGCCCTTAGGATTTATGAGTCTAGAACCCCACCAAAAATGTTTGGCGTTGAAGTCACCTCCGACAATGAATTTGGCTCCAAGAGAGTTAAATAAATTTTCGTAATCACGACATGAAATGGAGTGTCGCGGCGGAAAATATACTGCGCAAAAATAAATATCTGTACCATCACATTTAACCTTAATGCACGTTGCTTGAAGATATGATTCTTTATATTCTTGTAGTGGTTCGTATTTTAAACTAGATTTTATCAAAATAGCTGATCCACCATGAGCCCTATTACTGGGGTGGTTGGAATAAATAAGATCATAATTTGGAATATTAAAATAAGATCTATTCGTGAAGTGGGTTTCTGAAATAAGCACAATATCTATACTATATGATGAAATAAAAATTTTTAATTCTTGTAAATGGTTAGCAAGACCATTGGCATTTCAAATGGCGAAACGGAGGTCTATTTGCATAGCTTGTTTATCAAGAGTGGCATCATGTTGAGAAGAGTGTTTGTTAACTCAATTTGTTTATTGTGTAAAATTTAAATTTTTTTGAAGGAATCATTGTCATAGTTATTTTCACAACTTTTTAACACTGAAGCGTAAGACTGATTATAAGCATTATCATTATACGGAACGTTACGGTTGGAAGAGAGGGGTGGACAGCTTTGGGGACTGTGATGAAATGGAACGTTGGACTCATAATTTTGAACCTTTCTTTTCGAAACAAGTCTTTTTTGCACGATCTCTTGATATGTATACTCGGCAACCTTTGTAACTAGCAGGGTGATTTTGGAGGCAGTTAACGCAGCAAGCCGGCGTATCTTTTGATTTATGACACTAAGTGGAGCTATGCTCTAAACCACATTTAACACTTTTAAAAATTTTGGTGCAGTACAACATCGTTAAATTTTTTCGGTGGTTCGATTTTAATTATAGCATTACCTATATGCTTAATTTCGTAAACATCTTTATTGTTATTGTTCGGCTCGAGATCAGCAAAAAACATACTAAGCGGCTCTTTGCTAAAGCAGTCACGAATATTAGTAATACTACGTATTTTATGCCCAAGTTTTTCTAATTCATCTTTGATACAGGAGTAGACTTATGCAAATTCTCAATAACAATTCTATAAGCTTTATCTTGCTTTAATTGATACGTATGAAATTTGATATTTATAGTCTATATCGAAATTAATAATCTATATGCACTGACAGTTTTGATCATTACCCATACTTGACCATCTTGAAGAGATTTGTATTGAAATGACTTCGCTGAAATTATTTTTGAAAAATCTCCTATCCTACGATTTATGTTGTCAACATTAGGAATTATTATTGGATGTGGCTTGGGAATTACATCGTCGTTCTCTTTTTCCATATCTACGTCATTCGTAACATTGGCTTCAAGTTCGTCGTCTTCCACTGAGCTTAAGTCAGAAAACCGGTTTTTGTTGTTGATAATTTCGCCGTCTTTATCAGCTGTCACTTGCACTTTACGTCTTTTAGTATAAGGTGATAGCACTCTCTTGCGATTATTCTCAGATGGCACAGATTGCCATTCGCCGTCGCTCCCGTCTTCGCCATCATCACTGTTGCCTGAACCCATATGGGATAATAGACAACACTGTACGTGTTTATTTATACTATATACGCATATGAATGCGAAAGACAGTTTAATTTTTATATTATAATTAGGCCCGTTAACTTATCTCAATTAAATCGTAGGTTAAACTGCGGATTGTTCTTAATCGCCGATTAGTCGCAAACATCGATAACTTATGTCGTGTAATCGGCTATTAACGTGCAAATCGTCGATTAAAATTAATACGAGAAATTTCTCCGATTAACGAAGTTAACTCGACTACGTTTGACGTTTGTTTTATTCAAATAATTCAATCAAAAATATATTGGAATTGAAAAAATGCTACAATATTTTGCATTTATTTTTTTTTTTGAGGAGCCCTCATACGTAAGCGAAATTAATATTTTCCGCGATCCAATAACACTAGTTTACAGCCAAAATGAACTTTGAATACCGTTAGTCATTTTATATGTAAAATCGGCTGCTAATTCTGAAAATCACGTTATTTTTTTTTCTTTCACGTCGTTTTCGAGTTATCGGTCATTTTCGGTTTTAGGACCAAAAAAAAAGTTGGTTTCACTTACTTACAAATATCTTAAGAACCAATATCTATATATAAACTTACTATATGTCAAATTAAAGGTAATTAAATTTCCTATAAAAAATGTCCCATTACTTTTTTTTGGCTTGTTAGTTTCGGTGAAATAAATTGATTTCTAAAAAAATATTTTTTTTTTTTTTGATAAAATGAGAAAAAAGTCAAAATCAACTACAAATTTATAAAAGAAAAAAAATTGGAAAAATCATTTTATTTTTTTATATCATAGTTATACAGGTGCGGTCCAAATAATAGTAGTGCGACACCATTTTCGAATTCAAACAAAATAAGTTTTTTTTTGTTCTACTCTTTCAAAATACAGTTACTTGATAAGTTCACAAAATAAGCCTTTGACATTTCGTTCCAAAAAAATAACGGTACACTCTAAGTTTGCTATTATATTGAGTATTTTGCTTTTTCGAGCGGTCAAAATAATAGTAGTGCTCAACTCGTTTACTTCTTAAGTTCAGCTATTTGCTTTTATTTAAAAAATTTGTTTGCAAAATATAAGTTTTATCATTTTTGTATAACATTGCATTGATTTCTCCAAGCTTTTGCATTTTAGTAGGCCGTGCGAAGCATTGTACGCCAGAACAATGTTAAATTATTAAAAGTTTCATTTCGCAAGGTGAATTTTATAAGGAAATTCAAAATTCTATTGGATGTTGATCGAAAATGATTTCGAATGCGACACAATATACAAATAAACGAAAAACACGAGGACTAAAGCCTTCCATGTCCCCCCGGGACATGAATCGTGCAATATGGGTTTCGAAACATAATCCGTTTGTGCCTACTACGGAAATAAGGAAAGTGCTCAATGTAGCAGCGAGCTTAGAGATTGTTAAAAGAAGACTCAGGGAAAACAATTTGGGTGCTCGGAGTCCACGACGAGTTCCATTGTTAAAAAAAATACATATCACAAAAAGATCGGACTTTGCGCACGGGTACCGATATCTCGAAAACCACGTGAAAGAAAAAAAAAATTTGATTTTCAGAATCAGCAGCCGATTTTACATAAGAAATGAATAGTGGCATCTAAAGTTCATAAATTTTTTAATTATTTGTAAACTAGTGTAATTGGACAAAATGAAATGAATAAAGTTTTTGCAACGCTTTCGCATATCAAAACACACAGGCAGAGGGGAGGTAAATAGCGGCATTTATTAGTCTGTATGCAAATTTTAGGACCCACGATTTATCAGCTAGGGATAAGCTGCTTGTGACATTGGAATTTCATGCAATAGGCAGCATTTCTCAAGCCGCTGGGGACTTTGTTGGCGTTTCTTCCATGTTCACATCTTTCTGTTTTGAAATATTTTTGTCAACAGTCAAACTTACTATTTTCAATTAACTTCAAATGTCTATATGAACAATTCACAATTGACTTTATGTGTTACTTTTTTTGTTAAACTGAGATTTGCTTATATTAAATAAATTCAGAGATAAGTTACCAACTTTAATTCGAGATATAATAGCAGTTTAAGAAATCTCCGATTAAAGTAGTATTATGAAAATAGATAAGTTAACAGGCCTTAATATTTTAAAGTTGCTAGAAAAAAGTCGCTCCTGTCAAAAAAAGCACGTGATTAAGCGATTGTTGTTTGCCAAGGAACATAGGAAAAAGGATGTCCAGTTTTGGAAAAATATACTTTGGACTAATGAGACAAAGATAAATCAACTGCGGATAGATAGAAAGACATTTGCTAGTCGGCCGAAAAGTCAAACCGTGAACCCAAGGTTCACCAGGAAAACAGCACCGATGTTCCTTGGCAAAGAACAGACGCTTCATCGCGTGCTTTTTTTTTTGACAGGAGCGACTTTTTTCTAGCAATACGCACATACAGATTTGCTGCATTGAGCCGTCTTCCTATTAAGTTCTGTGACACGGTAAGCCCATATTCTGCATTCTATGCCAACTTCATGCATGATAATGACCCGAAACATATGGCCAATATCATGAAACCCTGGCTTCAACGAGAGAAAATAATTGTTTTGGACCGGCCAGTTCAAAGTCCCGACCATACTTCCAAAGAACATTTATGGGGTGATGTAGAGGCAAAACTATGGAATCAAAATATCAAAAATTTTGACGATTTGTGGACTGCAGCTCAAGAAACTTAGTGTTCATTCCTAAGGAGAGGTCGCAAAGGCTTGTGGAGAGCTTGAGCCGAAGATGCGAAGTGTTCATGCAAAATAAGGGACTTAGTACAAAATATTAATTGTAATTAATCATTTACGTGCAGATTTTATTAGATTTCAACATTGAAAATAAAAAAATTTCAAAATTTTAGTATTTGTGCTATTTATATGAACATCTCATAATGGCTATGTCAGCCATTTTGATTAAATAATTCAAAATTTGTTAATTTTGATTTCATTTTTTTTGCTAGCTGAATTGGTAATACATTAAGTTAAATTTATGTATATCCATAGTTCTGAAAAAAATAAGTTCCTGCCAATAAAATTAATTTTTTTAAACTTAAGAAAATGTGTGCTATTTATATGATCATGGCTATATATTAGACCGGTTCAAAAAAAAAAAAAAGTCTCTGAAATTTAGAGGCACCGGCAGTTTCCTATTCCCATAAGTGTCCCGAGTGTCCTGATTTTTCGTTTAAAAAAAAAATAAAATTTTTGACAAAATTTCATGATTATTTTCAGTTTTTACCACTGAAGAAAACAACATAATTAAAAAATAATGAGAATTCGAATTCCCCATTCAAAACTACTCCGAATGTGAGACTGAATTAAAAGAAAAAAGTTCACCTCAGCGATAACCATCATCGTTTTTAGGTTGTTGGTGAACTTTTTTTTTATGCGAAAGTTTCAAGAGTAATATGAAAATCGCTAATCAGGAGCGCAATATTTAGAAAAAATTGGTAACACATCCCACTCGGGACACTTATGGGAATAGGAAACTGCCGGTGCCTCCAAATTTCAGAGACTTTTTTTTTTTTGAACCGGTCTACTGTATATGTGATGCCGTAATATCTTTGGTTTTCTTTGGTTAACCTTTATTATTATTGTCTGAATATGTTGAAAATATAGAAATTAAAGAATATTTTGAATATTGTAAAATAATTTCAATGCTTACAATAAGACAAAAGAGTTTTTGTTTGAAGCAGGCGCTCACCAAATCAAACAAGATGAATATCATTTTTATGCCCTACACAGAGGGTATATTCACTTTGTCACTTATTGATCAGACCACCTGAGTCGATATAGCTATGTCCGTCTGTGTGTCTGTCTGTTGAAATCACACTTACGGGAAATTTAAGCAAGCTCCTAGCATATAAAAATGGGCGAAATCGGGTCACTACCACGCCTACCGCCCATACTCTATGTAACAAAATGTGGTGAACCAACTTAAGATTAGGCTAGGTTTTAAATTTGCAAAGGCTCTTAAAGGGGCGTGGCACAGCCCTTAATTTTAACTTTTATAACGCCATAACTCGTAAACCGTGCAAGATATTGGGATGAAATTTGTTACACGGATACAGATCATATACAGTGGCGAACAGTAAACAAACAAAACAAAAAAAATTTAATAAAAACCTTTAGGATCTAAATTTTTTATCGATTCAAAAAACTGATGGAAGGAACAAAGAAACAAATAATTTTTATTGAAAATTTTTTGCTATATGTCGAAAAACCACACCGTTAACATCTATTTTTAGCAAAAAAAGTGAAATATGTCCTTTATTGATAAAAAAGTTTTTTTGCAAAATGTTGTAAAATTTTATTTTTAAGGAACTAATTCTAAAATGTTTACAGCAGGTATCTTATGAATTTATATTTAGAATTAAAAAAACAGGTATCAATATTTTGTTGTTCCTCCCTTCTCTTTTAAGACCGACATAACTCGCTGCAGCATGGAAGAGATCAAATTTTCAAAAGATCTTGCGAAATGCCTTCGTACCAAACATTTTGAATTATTCTGTCTAACTCGTGCAAATTAGTGGGCTTGTGGATTGCTACCTGCACCTTAATTATGTGCCAAAGATTCTCAATGGGGTTCAGATCGGAACTATTGCCTGGCCACGATAAAGCTGAAACACCAAGTTCATTCAAGCAATTCTTTACCTGTAAAAGAAGAAGAAAAAAAAAATAATGAAAGTTGTGGGTTATTATTAAGTACAAAATAAGGGTTTACAAAACACTAATGCTTACCAATTGCGCTCGATGTAAAGGTGCGGAATCATCTCGAAAAATCACGTTGTCCACACGCGAAAAATGCTCTTCAATAGAAGGTTCCAAGTTTTTTATAAGTTTGTTTTTATAATCGGCTGCTTTGACAGTTCCTTCAATCAAGGCCATTTGTCCAACTTGGTAATAAGAAAAGCATCCCCAGACCATTCTACTAATCGGTTGCCTAAATGTTCTTTGGGTGCATTCGTCGCTATAACGCTCTCCAGTTCTTCGGCGCATGTCCAGCATTCCATCGGAGCCGGATATGTTGAACTTTGATTCATCTGAGAAGATCACATTCTGCCAATCGGATACAGTCCACATTTTGTGCTGGTTGCCCCAATTCAAGCGTTTCCGACGCATTTGATTGATCAGAAAAGGATTTTGGACTTTTAGCTAGACGATATGCAAATAAACCAGCATCATGGAGCCTTCGGCACACAGTCATTGGAGAAACTTATTACTCCACATTCCACAAACTCTTTTCTAATTTTTACAGCCGTTTTGAAGCGATTTTTAAGACTAATCTTTTTTAAAAGTCGATCATCAGCCTTTCTGTCGACCCAGTTTTATAATATTTTTTCAAAAAATCGGCTACTGAGGACTTACTGAAGCCTACTCCAGCAGAAATTTCCCGTATCGTTAATCTATCGCTTCGAAACGCCAAAATCTCACGCATATCCGCTTCGTTCCTTTTTTATATGATTTAGCATCATTTCCAACACAACAACACAAGAATGATTAAAAACTGAAAGTATAACTTCTATTTATACTAAGATATTGTCCTACCTCTAAACCAAATCCCTAACTACGCCATACCTGTAAAAAAATACCATACTTACAAAACAAAGAGGTTGCGGGATCGTAAAAACCTTTTTTTTAAACTTTTTTGTTTGTCCGAATTCCACTGTTCGCCACTGTATATCTTGAATTGTGTTTAAAGTGGGCGGAATTGGAAAAGTGGGCTTGACACTTTTTAACAATTAAAAATTTAGATTTCGTATAATTCAAAATTGGTAGGTAAATTCGATATTCATAAAAATTTTAGGGATGATACTACTGAGAGCAGTCATCAATACAAGCTTCGTCAGTATACTGGATAAACACGTAGAAGGGCGTGGCACTGCCCAGAATATTTATAAACGTTATAATAAGAGAACTAACGTAATGAAATTTAGTATGGCAGATATACTTGCTAAAAGGTATCTTCTTACGAAAATTTGGCACAATAAAATCAGTGGGCGTGGCACCTCCCATATAAGCAAAACACGTTTAATGCTATAGATGGTGTGCAATGAGAGTAATCTTCATAAAATTTGGTGCATAGTAGTGATGGGAACTATCGAATAAAAACTATCGAGTTATTCGATGGTCTATTTGTTTTCATTCAGTCGATAGCTGTTCACGATTCACTCATTGATAGTTTCACTCACTAGATCACTCATACAGCGCAACTATCGAATAAATATGTAGTTCTTTGTGTGATTTACAAAACTCATTTACTTCAAATCACTCAATGACTGAATTTATATAGAAATAAGGAATTTTTGATATTTGAATACTGCCAAAAATTTTATAAGACGAGTCTTTAATATCAGCGACAATAGTTTCCATAAAAGGAACGAGAAAATAATTATGAACATTCTTAAGGACAACGTATTCCCAAAACTGACAGTTCAAAATTTAATAATAGCATACAAAAATGACCAAAATAAACCAAAGGCAGTGGACGATACCATAAAAATTTACAAATCTATGACATATGTACCTACCGGGGTTTTCCGAAAAATTTAAAAAGTCAGACATTTACAATAAAGAAAAATACAGAATAGCTTACAAAACGAACAACACATTAAAACAATTCTATGCGAACACAAAAAGTAGGTTAGATAAAAATGGCAAATCGAATTTGATTTATCAAATATCGTGCAAATGGGACGGATCCAACGTATGCAATAAAGTATATGTTGGAACAACTAAAACAAAATTACGGACAAGAATCGCTGGACATAAATCAGAACAAAAATCACTTGACAAACCTTTAGACCAAAAACAGCGTTAGCTGCCCACTGTACTCTAACTGGACATAAATCGAATTTTGACAATGTGAGCATTTTACAACAAGAGACGCATTACTCACGCAGGTTTACATTAGAAATGCTTCACATAATAAATACACCAACACAGAACAGACTTAACTACAAAAAAGACACGGATAATTGCGCTCACATATACAAACATTTAATAAAAGTAAAAAAACTCAAAAGCAAAACATTAAACAGCTGATTTATGTCACAATATTTACAAGACGAGACAGTTAACAACGAAAGGGCTAAAAGTGTAGTGCAATATTTAGATTTGTGCAATATTTTTTCCCGCTCGATGTTAATTGTTGTCTGTCTTTGCAATATTTACATAGTGACGTCAATGTTTTGTTTTAGTGTTTTTTAATTTATTTAAATAATGTTTGTGGAAAGTTATGTTTATATTTAAAAATATGTTTATGTTTTAGTTACATCCTGAAGATGACTTCCAAAGGAAGTCGAAATAAATAAAATAAATTAAAAATTTAATAAACAATTTTTTTAATTTAAAAAACCGACCTGCAGCTCATAAAAAACTAACAAATAAGGAATTCTTACGAATTGCCGGCGCACAGTGGCAAGATATGACTTTTTTGATTGCAAAAATCATAACTTCTGAACGAATAAAGATTTTTTGATAATTTTTTTTTATATGATAGGGATTTCTTATAGCTAATACAGTAGTAAATTTTGCTGAAATAGGTTTGCAGAATCCGACGCAATTGATTGTTGAAGTTGATTTTTTTGTAGGGAGGAAAAATTACATATCTTATGCATGTAAAAATTTAATTTATGTTTTTTTTTGTCGCAAGTAGACATTGAAAACTGCTGGAAAGTGTGATAGAAATGTGCTTGGGCTTAGTATATAAGACTAAAATTGTAAAAAAATTCAAAGCGCATTTTTAAACTTTTTTATTTCTTTATTGATGGTTATGCTTATATATACAATATACAATAAACAAGCCCAAAGTCCTCTTACATATTGTAATGTGGAGAAAAAAAATTTAATAAATTTAAATTTTGTTGAGAAATTTATTTTTTTTTTATTTATAAACTAAATATATTTTTATTACTAATATTAACAATTTAATTTCTTTCAAAATAATCAACAGTATCTGAATGGCTATATAATAGACTTATTGAGAGTAGCATTCTTTCAGCTCTTTTGATGATTGGGTGTGCCTTAGAGATGTAATAGTTTTGTCGGATGAGGCAGGCAGCATGTTAAAAAGGTCCTGGTTTTGCCAATTTCTTGATATCTTGCACATGTTGAGATATCTGTATTTTTTGTAATCTTTGTTTTTGGATTCCTGTGCTTCTTCTGATAGTTCACCAATTGGTAAAGGCTGAAACTCTATTATATTTTTACCATGGGCCAGAATTTTTTGAACCGTAGGTGTAAGTTTTTTATGCGAATATTTTTTAAGCAGCAGTTCTTGTTGCAAATTCTCCATATATTTTTGCGTTATTTTTTTCCTTGCAGCATAAAACATTTAATATGACTTGTAGCCTTTTAATTATCTCTTTATCAACTCCAGTAATTCGCGCTGTGACTTCATCCTTTTCAAAAAATGTTCTGGAAGTCTTTCCATCATTGGTATTACTTAACCCTTGTTTTGGTTGATCAACCTTCAAACCAATTTCTGCATAAAACGCAGCTTGAATTTTTTTCTTCCTATCAGCTATTTCCTCTTTGATTACAAGAAACTTCTTTAAATCACTACTATCTTCTGGAATTGTATACGTCAATTTCAAAATGAATTCCATACACCTTATTCTTGCATGCAGTGGTGAAACTCCATAATCATAATTATGCTCTTCTTAGCAAAAAATTAAAAAAAACTGTATAACTGCCGTTTTACATATCTAAAATTTAGTTTGGTTTTTCTCTACACAAATCGTTTGACAACTTTTTACCTGTTGCTGTAATCCTTACGTAAGTTTAAGATTTCAGGATTTTTACCTTCAACAAGATTAGTGCAATCAGAAAAACTTTTAGTTCGGGTCTTATTGTATATAATAAATTCAAAAACTATAAGAGGTAGTTTTTGACCAAACCACAATGGTTCGCCCACTATTAAAAAAAGTGGGCGTGGCTGTAGTTTTATTTAAACGGTTTTAATTATGAACTATGACCAATGAAATAGGCATTGCACACCTAGTTAAATGTTTTCTAGTTAAAGGTTTATGAATTAATATGCGTATGGACTTAGAGTGCTATATCCACAGGTTTGTCGTTAAAAATCGCTCTAGCACCCGAACGGGCAAACTCCGGTGCCTAGTTTGTTCTGGAGATATGTTAAGAAAGAATTAGTGATGATTTGTGTGGAAGCTGAGCTTGAAGTTTTGTGAAGTTTATTTTTAAACTCATTTTAAAGCTCAAAAACATCGCTAAAAATAGTGTTTCAAAAAAAAAAAAAAAATACAAAAATAAAAATTTGGTGGACTAATTTTTTTTTGTTTTATTAAAACCAATAATGCTTTTACAAAATAAAATATATATTTTTCTCTTAGCATTTGTTGAATTTTTCAGCTCAAACATGAAATTTTTATCCAAGAAAATTAATTTTTTGCAAACTTCAAAAATGTCTCCACTTTGACTAACTGTAAAAACTAAACTACTTATCCGAGTGGGTTGAAATTTTAAATTTATCACTTCTAGACATTTCACTATTCGAATTTGTCAAACAGACCCACACTAAAATTGATTTTAGCAACGCTTTTTTGAAAAGCAAGCCACTGTGCGGCGGTAATCTTTATTTATTGAATTTTCTTTTTTTCTATACAACTGAATGTTTCATTATCTTATTTTTCTGATAATATTTTAAGTTATTAAGTTATTAAGAGTAATATTTTGCCTCAAATACAAATGTGCTATTAAGCAAAAAATTTAAATCAAAACATAGTTGCGCTGTAGTTAGTATTATTATATTAAATGACTGGAAATTATTAAAAAATTGTTTGATGCTGACATTCAGTAAACCAAATTGATAGTAACCAACACTGAATTAAAATTAAAAGAGTGAACGAACGAGTGAAAAGAATCCTTCGATAGTCAAAATCATTCAGTTCCTAACTATCGATTGTAGAAATCACCTGATAGATAGTTCCCAACACTAGTGCATAGATGTCAATTATTATAAGCTATAAAATTAAATAAATTTCGACCGGATTTCATTTTAACATTTTAACATAAAGTTGGAAGTGATATTTAAAGAGAAAACTATTCCAGCAATTGGCATGAAATTCGATCTAAGTGGTTTACTTGCTATAAGGTATGTCAGCATCTAAAGCGGGCGAAATAGCACCACTGGGCGTGGCACCTCCAATACAAGTAAAATACCTTAAGTGGCATATCTATCGAAATATATGAGCAATCATACTGAAATTTGGTAAAAGAGGTTTGTTTATGGAAAGCTATTTCTGGATAAAAATCAGTCTCGATTGTATCAGTGGGTGTGTCACCGCCCTAAATTTTAAGGTTAATTAAGGCATATATCGCAAACTATACAAGATATTTTGCTAAAATTTAGTATGTGGATGTCAATGACGAATATAATTTATTGAACCAATAGTAGGCGGAATTGGAGAAGTGGGCGTGGCATATTTGGTTTTCTGCATTTCTATTCTATTTTTTTTACACATTTTCCACATTCTTTTGACTTTTCCTACTTTTTAATTTTTCCCAACATATTCCATATGTGTATTTTCCACTTTTTCAACCTCTTTCAACTTTATTCGACATTTTCTTTATTTTTTCCACTTTTTCATGAATATTGAAATGTTTCAATATTTTTCAACTTCTTGCTTCTTGATTGGCTTATATACATTTTTATACATTTTGCTTTCTACGAAGAAAAATTTATTTATTAGTTTTAATAATTATTTCTGGTTACGTATTTAATGTTTGAGCATTAAACTATGGGTTTTTGGTAGGAAATTGTGAAAAATAGTTTCAAATAATAATGTACCAAATTTCATTCAATTTCGATGTCTTTTTCTACATATGTATATAAGAAAAATATAGCTAAAACAGGGGTTTAAAAGTGACAAAACATCAATCGCGAATATCTCGAGAATTTGATCTAATTGAAAAAAAACTGAGTATGCCACCGTATTCTACAACCAAAAATTAAGTTGGGGTGTCTCGGCGTTTTTGTGTGTCTTTTTTAGGTTCCTACAGTGTAATTATTTATTTGTAAAATGTAAATAAAAAACGACGGAAGATATTCAAAAAACTTCATATAAATTCAAATAAATAATTATAATTAAATGATAATTGAACTTCAGCCAATTTAACAGCGATCAACATTCAAGTAAAATTTTACAAGATACAATGCTTTATTTGTTAAACAAACTTTTGAGAACAAAGGAAAAAAAAACAACAACTCTAGAATATCGACATATGTTTCAATTCTTAAAATCTCATTAGTATGTTTTTGGTTGATGCCTACGTCAGCTATCAAATTACACCCGCTATATTAAAGCAAACCTAACGAAAAGCTTACTTTTAACTTCAAGCAAATGTGGCAAATTCTTAAGTAAAAACAAAGATCACATCATTGCTTTGAAATTTCAATCAGCTGTTCAGTTTAGTTTACACTCCTAAAGCATGACGTCACCTGAGTACATTTACCGCAAATTTTCCTTTGTTATCGTAGTTTCTCAATTATTTGTTTATGTTATAAAATTTCATAATTTCGGTAGATTGAAGCTCCCTTAAAAAATAAACTGGTGGCAACAAATAGCAAAATCTGAAACATATACAAGCAAACAACAGGAATATAATTTATGTCAATTATCTTCTGAATTTTTCGGCCGAACAAAAGCATTAACAATACAAATAAAGGGATCGGTTGTGAACTACAAAAAAACAACAACAACAAAATTTTGTTAGGATTTTTTCGACTGAATTTTTCTGAATAAAAAATGCAACAACAACGCAAATGACGCGGGATTTAAAATAGGATTTTTTCAATTGAATTTTTTTGAATAAAAAAAGAAACAACAACGTAAATGACGCGGGATCGGTTGCAAATATGTACATTAGACCGTACCACCTTACAGGCAAAAAAAAAAGGTTCACCGTACACCAGCAAGTCCGAAGCATTTTTCCAAGGTAATTTCGAAAAAAATTTTTGTTTTTTGGCCAAAAATAGAGGTCGCGCATTTGAGTTTTTCATCATATCTTAAAGTATGATATATCAATATTTTTGTATTGAGTATTTGATTCAATAATCCTTGACATTAAGTACCCCGTTCTTGAACTTAACCACCAGATCTCAGTTCCTACCATCCTAATGTCAGAAAATTAAAGCTTGGAAAAAATCATTAAATTTTTCCAACTGAAGTATTTCGATTACTCCATTAGAACTATTTTTAAAATTTTTTTTAAAGTTTTTTAGCCTTATTAAATTTTTAGTCATATCTTCGGTATTTAGAGTCAGTAGTACTAAAATGATCTCTAATCGAATGATAGTTGGAATAATACCGTTATTACTCTCTTACTTTATTTTATTATTGCTATTCATTTTACCTGTGAGATACATCCCAACGGGAAATCTGGAAGCAGCTTCCAAGGGGCGCGCGTCCGATGTGCTTCTCCGGAAGCATTTAATTCAAAATTCTATTTAATTTAAAAAAAACTTTTATTGCGCATCCACTGGGGTTTGAACATAGGTATAGTTTTTGTCACAATAATATTACTAGCAAGAGTAGCTCAGATGGTTAAGATGTGCGCACCTCAGGACACTGGCATAACGCAGGAGGCCTAGGTTCGAGACCGACCGGAAACAAAAATTTAAGTGAGTTTTTTCAATTTAAGGTAAATGTGCTTCTCAACATCCAAGGAAGATCATTTCATATGCCTCCTAAGATATGTTTCTACTTAGCATCCAAGGAAGCGCATATCATATGCTTCCGAAGATGTGATTCTATTCAGCATCCAATATGCTTCCAAAGATGTGCATCCCCGCAATGACATCGTGTGTTAAAAAAGATAAGCAGTGAGAAGCGCACCGGTAAGCAGCTTCTGCCTTCCTTGATGCACATCCGAAGCGCTTTGAACGCGCTTCCGTTTCCCGTTGGGATATTAGTTGTAAATGCGTCTATATTTTATTCCGCTAAAGTTATAAAATTTAATTGAATGTTTTGTTATCGATGATAACGGACCCAAATCCAGGCCCGGATTTAGAAATTTGCCGAACCCTAGAGACAGTTGCTACAATTAGCGCTTCCCCCCCCCCTCTAAACTTCTTTAATGGTGGAATAATTTTGGTACGAAAAGTTGTTCAATCAATAAAATGCACCTTTCTGAGAGCAAATAATTTATTTTATTACAGTCAGTAGTCTTATAATCATGAAGTATGTAAGTATATGACCTATTTTATTCAACAATTACCATTATGTTATTGGTTTTTGTGGAAAAATTATTGCTTATTAGTTTAAATTTTTACGTTTTGTTTTTCGGATGGCAGAGTCATTGATAATGCCATCACAATCTGAAGACATGAGCAAATCTGACTCTATTGTTAACAAAGCAAGTGCAAGAAAGTAACTTTATTTGATAGCTACCTTCGCTAAACTTAATTGTTTTCACAGCTTATCCATGCCATTCTCAAAACACAAAGCGTTTTATTCAAGTAGTACATTAATCTGCCATGACGGTCACCGATGAACAACGCATGGGCCATATTTTATCTAAGCTCGAGAGTCGCCAGAAATACAGCCATGAATCCTGTCGAATATGGTCGAAATTCTATGCTATCCGAATTCGATGCCACTGTAAAACTACATAAAAAGACAACAGTAGAGTTTAGAGAAATGTGCATTTGAAAAGTAGCTTAATAAATAAATTAAACATACATACATACATAAGTTTTCCCACTATAAAAGCTCCATGTTTTATTTAAATTATAAAAAGAGCGAATGAAATTGTACCGTATGGTGCGCTTCTTCGAGAATCTGGGCAACGGCTCCAATACACTTTATTTGATTTTACTTTAAATTTTTTAATTCATGTTGTAGATCTGGTGGTTTCTTAAAGTCAATGACCTTTGGAGCAAAAACAAAATTGGTCTCCTCGAGACAAAAACTTCATGTTTTAAGATCCGACTCTAAATACCGAAGATATGACGAAAAATTTAATAATAATGTAGGGACCCCTACATTCGGTAAAAAACTTTAAAAACATTTTTAAAAATAGTTCTAATGGAGTAATCGAAATACTGCAGTTGGAAAAATTTAATGATTTTTTCCAAGCTTTAATTTTTTGAAATTAGGGTGGTACATCAGGATGGCAGAAACTGAGATCGGGTGGGTAAGTTCAAGAACGCTTTACTTGATGTCAAGGATCATTGAATCAAAAAGTTGGTATACTCAAGACAAAAACATTGATATAACATACGTTAAGATCGGTCTGTAAATGCCGAAGATATGACGAAAAACTCAAATGCGCGACCTCTATTTTCGGCAAAAAAAAAATAATTTTTTTACGAAATTATGTACCTTGTAAAAATGGTTCGGATTTGCTGGTATACCGTGACCTTTTTTTTTGTGAGGTACGGTCTACATATGTTATTTTGGAGAATTCAAAATAAAAATCCTGCTTCGTGATTTGCTGGTTGCTTGGTAGCAGTAAAAATTAATTTTCTCAAATGCAGCTCAGATGTAAAATAATTTATTATATATTTAAAAAATGCAAATAAAAAACGACAGAAGAAGACGGATTTTCGTTTTCTTATATTCAAAAAACTTCATTTAAATTTAAATAAATCAAATAGAAAATCCTAATAAAATGCAAAATAGCATAGCAAAGAGAATTATACGTCATTGTTAATAACCCCAATGCCCAACATAAGCCAAAATCACAGTTCCCCTGATTCTAAGGTTCGCCACGCAGAAGTACGTTCCAGTTACCGACATAACTCGGAGTGCAGCTCTTTTATATATAATTCTTTGGTCTCGTATCATTTATTTCCATAAAAAATTATAAGAATAGCATTTTTCTTTATAAACAACAAGCCGATTTTATCTTTTTTATAATCATCAATTTCTATTCTTATTTATTTAAAAAAGAAACAAAGCAAACATTTAAGTCGCTACATAAACCATTTAAGATTTAATCACAACTTTATACGAACATCTAAGTCATTGTGTTGTTATTGTTTTTTTTTTTTAAAGTTGCTTTTGTCGGTTTAACAACATGAGATTTCAATTCGTTAACAAATGACCCTAGCACATTCGGCATAGAAACTGAAATCATACTTTCATCTATTTCTCGCCGTAGTATATGCATTGTGTCTTCCCTAAACAATTTCTTGCCACTAATATTTGTATCTTCACCACAGTTTTTCAACTATGTACAGCTCCGTGCAACTAATTAGGGACAGTAGTTTTCGATTTATATAAAGGCACATGCAATTTGGAATACGCAACAAAATCCGTAGCATCAATACTTTTTTAAAAGTGCATTTTTGGTACTTTAAAAATACAACATTGCCACTAATTTTTTTACCGTTATTCTTATGAAGTGAATACATTCTTTGTTTCGTTAAGGAGTAGATCGTGCAACTAATTAGGGACAGTGACAAAATTTAACTTTTGTTAATTCAAAAAATTAAAAAGAGATTTGTTATATATTGTTTATGGTTACTTGTGATTATAGAAGTTGTTTTTGGTAGTTTAAAATGAGTAGAAAAAAACTTTGTGACGTCAGCACACGAAAAATCATAACACAGATGCATCAAGACGGAAGCGCGTTTCGACAAATCGCAGCTGCCTTAAAAGTTTCCAAAACCATTGTAGGCAATGCGCTACAATATTTAAAAAATAATTCAACTACAGGAAAGGTACAACGCAAACAAAAAAGCCACATAACAACTACTCGAGAAGATGCTCTTATTGTCCGGGAGTCTAAAAAAAATCCGCATAAATCCGCAACCAAAGTTTGAATGGCTATTTATGGCGAAAATAAAGCAGCACTATCCGTAGATACAATTAAAAGACGTTTGCATGAAGTTGGACTTTTTGAACGGATTTCTCATAAGAAGCCCCTATTATTTGAACGCAACCACAAGAAGAGACTTGAGTTTGCCAAAAAGTATCGTCATTGGAATGCAAAGGAATAGAAATGCGTTGATTTTAGACGAAACTAAAATAAATAGAGTGTCACCCGATTGGAAAAATTATGTCCGCCGCCCTAAGTCAAAGGAGTTTGACCCAAAGTACACCCGATCAACACTAAAGAATGTGCGAGGAAGCATTATACTTTGGGGTGCTATGTCATGGTGTGGTGTTGGCTTACTTCGAAAAATTGAGGGTATTATGGACAAATTTCAATAAATTGGAATCCTACAGAATGCAATGCTGCCATAATCGGATGAAAATATGCCCGTAACTTGGATATTTCAGCAAGTCAATGATCCGAAGCACACTGCTCGGCACTTTAATCAATGGTTTACTGGTAAACAGCTTACTGTATTGGACTGCCCATCTTGCAGTACTGATCACAATCCAATTGAGAACTTGTGGCAAGTGGTAAAAAGCAAAGTAAGCTTGCTCAAGATAAGCAACTTTGATAACTTGTACGTTGAAACTAAGAAATTCTGGGATGCAGTTCCAAGCAGCGTTTGTGAAAATTTATTGGAGTCAATGTCTCGCAGATGTCAAGCAGTAACTGATAACAATGGCTTTGCTACAAAATATTGATAAAACTTCACAAAAAAATGACAGAAAACATTAAATAGGTATAAAAACATTGTGTGTCCCTAATTATATGCACGACTCCTTCGCTTATGTATTTAAGTTTTTTACATAATTTTAAAAATTTGGGTAAATAATAGAAATAGAATGGTTTTTTAAGAAAGGTAATGAGTTAGTCAAGCTAATTCTAAACAAATTTTAGTGTTTTTTTATAAATAAAATACCAAAACAGTGGACGTCCAATATAACGTATACCGATATAACGAATTTCCATTTTAATGAACGGTTTTTCAAATTGGAATTTATTCATTGATGTCTCTAAATAACGAAAATTTTCACTATTCTAAATTACGAATGCTATCTAATTCATGCCGCTTCAACGCAAGAGCCTTACGTTAAGTGATAAAGTTAATATAATTGATGAAGGTAAGAAAAGAATGCCAGTATAAGTAATCGCAAGTAAATATGGCGTAAATAAAAGCCAGTTTCTTGAATAAAAAAACACTTCGATATAACGAATTTTACGATATTACGACCAGACTTGGGTATTTTTGAGTTACATTTCTTTCAATTACAATTACAAGTAATCATTACTTTTAATTCAAAAAATAAATTAAAAGTAATTGTAATTGAAATTTTTCAATTACATTAATTTCAATTACATGTAATTTAAAATTACAATTACATGCAATTCTAATTACTTTTGTAATTGGATTATTAATGCATGAAAATGTAATCTTTTAGAAAGTTGTAATCTATTACTTTTGCCAAGTAATTTGAAACGAAAATGTAATTGATCACACATTTTTCAGCAATTACATTTATTAAAATTTGAAAAAAATTTCTTTCAAGCGATAAAATTCACAAAAAAAAATTATGTTATTGCATATGATTTATATGGGAATGTAAAAGAACTTGAAGAAGTTTAATGCTTGTTGAACCTGTTTAAATGACCTTATTGAAAAATAGAAAAATATTCAGAATATCCCATGAATTCAAAAATTGCATTGGTTTTCGTATGTCTTATATACAAAAGTTACTCGAACACCTACCTTATTCACCTTTATTTTGCCAATTTTAGAAAAAAAAATTTATCAACAATATTTCGCTGAAAGTCGCATATTTGAGAATGCGCCTCAAAAGCACTTCCATTATGTGTCACGTCTGTATCGCTTTAAATTGGCTAATATCCTGGAACAGCAAGCTCGATCGACCCTGTTATTTTTCCTAAATATAGTCCTCCCCCAGTACTACACAATGAGCCAAGTCTGTAGAAATACCCATATGTGTATCTACGGATATGTATTTATGCATTTATGTTTGTATATCTTGTAATTGATTACTTGAAAATTGGGAAATTACAGCTAAAAGTAATCCATTTCAAATTTCGTTCAATTACTTTGCTTTTCAACTACATATTTTGGATTACAGTAATTTGTAATTGAAAATATTTCAATTATAATTACAAGTAATTGTAATTGAAATACTTTCGAAATTTTCAATTACTATAAATGTAATTGTAATTGAAAAATTTCAATTACAAATTACAAGTAATTGTAATTGCATGAATAATTAATTACCAAATGTAATTGATTACGCACAAGTCTGATTACGACTGACCCGTGCATTAATTAGTTCGTTATATTGGACGTCTACTGTATTTCCAAAAGTTTCAATGCTTATTGAGTGTCCCTATTTAGTTGCACTGAGCTGTACATGTAAACCATTTCATGGGAAAAAAATGCAACATACTTTCACACATTGTAAGCTTGTTTACAATGTTTCACTTATTTTTCTTACGTATCTCCATTTTATATCTTGTTTCCATTTCATTTGTATTAAATACTAAATAAAAAAGATCACGCCTTATTGGCCGGCTTATAATCCAATAAACCCAATATTTTTATTCCTCACCAGTGTTGCCAGATCTTATATATTATTTCTACCATAAACCTGGCGTTACCAGATACTACAGTTATAAAGAAAGTTGAAACTTAAGAAAAAGTCAAATCACGAAACTGCACGTTATATTTTAAACTTTAATGTAGGTTATGAATTTGTCCTTAAATTAGCATTTTTATTTTGAAATTCAACCCAAGGGTTTGAAAATATATACAGTTTAAAGTAAGCAATATCGACATTTTCGGATGGCTATACCTCTGAAATCAGATCCGCCCAACGTTTTTTTATTTTAAACTTTTTTGTCAATTACTTAAATTTCGAATTTTTTCATGTAAAGTAATTAGGTATAACATTTTTGCGTCATCTACAGACTCACTTGGCAGCTTTGCAAATAAATTTCGCACCATCTTGACAAACTCCTCGTGCTCATCAATCTCCTATAAACTAAAGTGTTTTTCAACAATGTTAGTTATTTTTTCTAAAAACGTCCCAAAGTCATCACACTCTGGCTTTTTCATCTTTTCAGGCTAGCATATGGCGTGTAATTGGAAGGTGGAGAAGAAACGTGAGCATTGGATCAGTGTGGTGAAATCTGTTCAAAAAATTTTATAAAGTACTGAGTGAATAATTTTATACATACATCGTATGTGCACTTTGAAAATTCGAAAACAATGTCTTTGTTGGTATTCCATAAGGTAATTAGATGCATCCAAACTGTCAATTTCACGGGACGAATCAGAAAGTAAGCTTGTGATTGTTCTGAAATATTTGAAGATTTATCATTATTATCTTAATATAAGTATGTATTTTCCACTTGACCGAATGCTCCCACTGGCTTTCGTGAATTTGAGTGGTGCTACCGGACGTGTTTTCATGTTATTTTACACACCGGTCTCGCTGTCCTTTCTTTCTAAATTGGCATGTAGATTCTATTATAAATAAAACATGCTTAATCAGTTAAAAATTCACAGAAATTGTCCATAAGAATTTTCTTACCTAGAAGGACCAAGTTTTGGTACGTACGTGCTCAAATCTATATAGTGAACTGTTTTTGACATAAGTAACTTCATGATTCCTTACAAGATCAATGAGCTCCTCCTCCATAACCTTTTAAGTTACGTATTTATTTAGCGTAAGCATTAAGTTTTTATTTAGCGTACGTAGCGGAACAAATGGATAGCAACGTTTCTTCTGCCAAACTTTTTTTAAATTTGAATAGTTTGTTAAGTATATTAAACAGCTGATCAACCAAGCTTGACTCGAGAAAGCGTAAAAAAAGTTGAAAGTTGGTAAACTTTTCGCTTTTTAACTATCAACGTGTCCTGCTTTGTAACTCGCTTTATACTTTTGTTTGTTTGAATGTTCGGCTTTTTGGTCAAATTTATTTATGCGAATAAAAACAATTATTCCATATTTTTCCCGACGTTTCGTTGGGTGTTTTCCAACTTCTTCATATATACGAATTTATACGAATGCAGGGTTTCAAATTTTTCTGACAGAAGCATGTAACTAACCTTTAACTACATTTTAAATCGTTGTAGTGCGTTCACATTTGTATACGTATACCCATATGCTCTCCCTTTAATCTCAAGAATAGCTGTAAGGTTTAAAACAAATTCTGAAAGTTCTTATTTGTTAACTGTTGCTCTGTTCTTTTGTTTTCTCGCTCAAACTTGAGGCAATCTATGTGTAGTTGGTTCTGGCACACTTTAATGCTTTCGCAGTTTTTGAATCTGGACAGAATTCAGACAACTAGAGTTTGCCCAGTGGTTAAACTGCAAGCAAGTATTTGGTATTTAATATTAAAAAGCTGATTTAAGAAGTAACTATATTTTGTCAACACTTCCATAAATAAAAATCATGGTATCATATTACCCTATCCCTATCTCTTAGAGTTCAATATACATATCTCCATACCAAATTTCATTAAAATCAGTCCAGTAGTTCAGCGAAGAAAATCAATGGTTTAAAGTTAGTATTTAGAGCGAACGCCATTCGATACGAAATTAAAAGAAATACCACTGAATTCCTCGTCAAATTTCCTTTAAAAAATTAATTTTTCCCGAATGGTAGCCCAATACGGACTGTCCCAAATAAATTAATTCTTCCGCACACCTCTCAAAATACTGCGCGCCGCTGCACTGTGGTCACAAATCGAGTTTTTGTAAAAAATTGCTGGAGAACGCAAATCTTGTGGGAAATGAACAATTGTTGTTTTAAATAAGAGCTAACCAAAATGCCAATAAATCATCGGAGCCCAAATTTTGAAAAAAGTTTTAATAAAAGCAGTGTTTTTTGGAAAAAGTCAAAGAAAAATTTAAAAAAACAATTGTTCAAATTCCCACAAGACTTGCGTTCTCTAGCACTTTTTTAACCAAAACTCGATTCGTGACCACTGTGCAGCGACGCACAGTATTTTGAGAGGCGTGCGGAAGAATTAATTTATTTGGGATAGTCCGTATTGGGCTACCATTCGGGAAAATTTGTTTTTTAAAGAAAATTTGACGAGGAATTCAGTGGTATTTTTTTTTTTAATTTCGTATCGAATGGCGTTCGCTGTAAAAACTAACTTTAAACAATTGATTTATTAAAAAATTTTAATTTTTCATCAAATGCCAAAGTCAAAAATTTAACAAGAAAGCTGATCTTTTCAGCTTTAAAACGACATAAAAAGATTATTTTTCCGTTAAAATTTACCAGAGATATCTCAATTTGAATATAACCGTAAAACAGCATAAGACGTAAAACCTTCGATCTTCGCAACTCGATATCTCTCGATGCATTTGATAACAAATATATTCCTGATTTTCGTGTACACTAATATAAGCCTAGAATATGTAAAAAAATTTGGAGCGTTTTAAAAATGTGTCGGTCAGAAAGTGTTTGGTTTGTAAAAGAACGTCTCATATACTATGTATTTTATTCCTTAAATTCTTATTCAATTTGAAATAGTTCTCTTAAAATTAAATTCATGGACATTAAAGGAATAACAAAAGATTGTTACACAATACTCAGATGTGAATGATATGAGTCAACCCAAGAAAGAACATGGATAGCATTTCTTACAACAACATTGCTACTATCTGTAGCAAGGCTAAGTCAATCTGAAAGAATTTGAATGAATTTCGTCAACAAAAATATGTTGTCGAGTTTTTGGACACGATGGATAATAAGAAGTATCATCCTCTGAAGGAGTCCTTTTAAGAATACGTAGATTAAAGTTACCTAAAAACAAAATGGCATTATCGCTTTCGAAAGACTTTCGTAGACATCTACGCTACTATTGGGTGAAACAGAATCTTTAATGCTGCCCACATTGTAGTCTGTAATTTCGGTTAATAAACTGGTTAATTTTAATATCTATTAAGATAAAATATTCAGTGCTAAATGTTTTTTTTAAATTTTAAAACAAACATAAATAAATCCAAAAGAAAGCATGACACTGTTAAATGATTAAAAGTTATTGACGTCGATTTCAAGAAGAAGTACCGAAAACTGTTATGTCGGTGTTTTTTGATGTGGTCAGCGGGAATCACACAAATCAATGTAAAAAAGAAAAATATTAATTACAAAAAAAAAAAAATTTAATTCTCTTAAGTTTTTTAACCTCTAATTTTTTGTTGTGGTTGGTGTTATGTGGAAGTAGTGGCTATTTCCAATAACAGTAATTAGAATAATATAGCGAAAACAGACTTACACTATTTTTTTTTTTTCGAAATATGTGTTTTATTGGATCTTCCACATTGAGGAGCTAACAATAATTGATCATACATATAAGGGGTCGTTCATAAATTACGTAAGACAATTTCATAACATTTTTGACCCCCCCTATCCCCCGAGTAAGATTTAGTAAGATTTTCACAACCCCCCCCCCCCCCCCGAAATCTTATGTAAGATTTGTGCGTCGGCGTTCAAATGTCAAAAATACTTAAGTTTATATTTAAGTAAACTAAATGTTTAAATTAGCATTTAACTAAAATTAATGTTAAAACTTAATTAATAAATTTTTAAATAAAAATATGTAAGGAAAATAAGAAAAAAATATATATTATTTTTAATTTTTCTTCATAATCTTAGCAATCAATTTTTTTTTATGTTTTGACAACAACAACATTTCAACGTTTACGTATCTGCGTGAATAAAAGCGAACTTGTGAGACAGTGTTACAAGTCGACCCTGCGTGCCAACAACATACATATACATATGTCATTACATAAACAGAAGAGAAGTTGTCCCGTTCAGAGTCGATTACTTGAATTGATTGTTATCGATGTTTCTGAATCTTTCAAATATATTTCATTACTGTCACAAATGACGATGCCTTAATACAACTTTTATGAATGAATACGCATTTTAAATCTTACGTAAGATGATCATTGACCACCCCCCTCCCTATCGTAAGATTTAGTAAGAATCCACTGACCCCCCAAAAACGTCTTACGTAATTTATGAACGGCCCCTAATGCTTGTTTTACTTATATCTAACAGATGTTAGGATTAAGGTGAGAAAAATAATGATTGGATTGTATAAAAAGATTACTTAAATTGTAATTACTGTATTATTAAATCTTTTAATACGCAATATGCTGGAGTTGTTTAGCATGTCCTTTGCTAGAGTATTAGGATGACTTGATAGGCGATTCTTGTAATTTATTGAAAATCTAGTTCTTTCATCTATGATAGTAGGAATATGGAGTTCTTTGTGCAATCTAGAATTTTTAAAGTACCACGGAGCTCCTGTTATTATACGAAGAATGCGAGACTGTGAACGTTGAATTAACTCAATATTAGATGAGCTAGTAGAGCCCCAAAGTTGGATTCCATAAGTCCAAATTGGTTTAATAATTGCGTTGTAGATGAGAATTTTATTTTCTAGACTGAGCTTAGAATTTTTGTGCAGTAGCCAATGTAAACTTAATGCTTTTAGTTTAATTTGAGTTTTCTTGGATTCAATGTGCGTTCTCCATGTTAGACGTTTGTCTAAGTGTAACCCTAGATACTTAACTGAGTTAACTTCTGGAATTTTTATATTGTTAAGAAGGATCGGTGGCTAGGTTTCGTTTCGAAGTGAAAGGTTATGTGCCAAGATTTGCCCTCGTTTACTTGTATGCGCCAGTTGGACAGCCACTCTTCTATTTTGCAAAGGTGATTGAACAAGGTTTAAACGGCTTTTTTTGGACAAGCGTCTGTGCTAAGGATTGCAGTGTCGTCAGCGAACGTTGATGTTGTGAGGATTGCATCGGTGGGCAGGTCTGCTGTATATATAAGATACAGAAATGG
This sequence comes from Meiosimyza platycephala, assembly GCA_963662105.1. Lineage (NCBI taxonomy): Eukaryota > Metazoa > Arthropoda > Insecta > Diptera > Lauxaniidae > Meiosimyza > Meiosimyza platycephala. The sequence continues at coordinate 64,790,634 of OY759208.1, forward strand.
TCCCAGTACGCTGCCTTGTGGTACTCCTACTCGGATGATGTAGTCGCGAGATAAAGAATGAAAAATCCGTAAATCCTTCTATTGTTGGTGATCTAAATCAGCGGTGGGCAAGCACAGGCACTTTCTGCCCTCGGTGCCCTTTCCGTTATTCGACGCACAAGCAAGCAACCGCAGAATTCGCAGAATTTCAACGATATCGACGCATAGCGTTGAGTTGAATTTTTTGTGCTGTTGGCGAATTTGGAAATGAAAGCAAAAAAAAACTTTAAAATTTAGTTTGTTGTTGCTTGATGTTGTTGTTATGCCCTTTTGCTAGATTTTCGTGCGCACCGCTGATCTAAATTTAGATATTCTACGTTCAAGCGTAATAGTCGATAATTATTTAGAGCTTATGGCGTGTAACTTCAGGTTCATGCCTCGATCATGTTTTTTGTCGTTTTGATAGCATTTTAAACAACTGTTGTACGGGTTTAAATCTGGATATGCAGATAACAGACCATTCAATGACTGGCATGCAACTTAAAAATTTTTCCAGAGTGGCATCCAATCGCTGTAAATTTCAAAAACAGACTTCTAGAATTGACTTTGTTCTGCTAAACGAAAAATTGCGATATGAAGATTGGTCAGGCGTTTACACTGAAGAAAATGTCTCGAAAGCATTATTAATCTTTCTTAATATTTTAACAACACATATAAATGCTTGTAGATATACACTCCCGCTCATCTGAATAGGTTCAACATGTTTCTCGTATTCTAGCCTGTCTCCCTTAATTTCTGTTGTAGGTACACTTAGTTTTTTTATTAATTTTAAAAGATCATTTGTTTATATATAATTCAAAAAAAAAAATAATTGACGGGAAATATCGACAGTTATTTTGTTGTTTGGCTTTGATTTGAGTCTGCCAATAATGCATGGTAATTTTTTGGCTCATCTGAATAGGTTCAGTAGCAAAAGTGTCAATTGGTGTAAAAGTACGTAGTCAAATCGTTGAATTTTTTTTTTGAATTTCACATTTGCAATTAATTTTCTTCATTATCTTAAAAAATTTGTCGCGGCAAAGTTCTGACGGAAGTAGAAAAAGGAAAAGTTTAAGTGTTTCGCGAATCCGGCCTAAATAATCGTCATATCGCAATAAAAATTGACCGAAGCCAAATTGTTGTTAGCAATTAGCTGCGCAATAAGCTTGGCTACGGGAAAAATAAGAAAAAAAGGATATATAATACCGCTACAGAACAATATAGGTAGGCCATCATCAGAACTGCATGTAATTCCCGCGACTCAACCTCGAACATTAAAGATAAGATGGTCATAGAGACTAGTTTATTAACCCCAAATCGTGTTATAGTTAGTTCGCTAAATAATTCTAACTCTTGTGGAAGTGATGGGATATCAAATAGCATTTTAAAAAATATATCATTGAACATAGTTGATGTTTTAAAGCACATTTTCAACAACAGTATCACTTCAGGCGTTTTCCCCGATTCTTTGAAATGTGCAATAGTTATTCCACTACACAAAATGGTGATAAAAAAGATAAAAATAATTATAGGCCTATTTCGCTGCTCTCTTACTTTTCTAAAATATTTGAAAAGGCTGTAAAAAGTAGAATCCTTTACTATCTTAATAGGAAAGAGTTTTTTAATAAAATGCAGTTCGAATTTAGAACCGGTCTTTCAACGGAAGATGTACTTTTGGAATTTTGCTCATTTGTACATAAAGAAATAAATGATAAAAAGAGCTGTGCTGCACTTTTCGTTGATATTACGAAAGCCTTCGATATGGTGGATCATCAGGTTCTTCTCCATAATTTATTTTGCGCTGGTTTTCGTGGGGTGATACATAGCTGGCTTAAATCATATCTATCAGACAGAACATAAAAGTAAAAGTAGCTATTAGTGTTAGCAACTCTCAACACATTAATCTGGGTGTTCCGCAAGGATCCGTTCTCGGACCCATCCTTTTTTTAAGCTACTTGAATTCTATCTTTTCAATGCCATTTGTTGGTAAAGTCACTGCGTTTGCAGATGATCTTGCCATCGCCTATAGTGCGCTTCAGTTCCCCTGATTTAGTAACTGGCGTTAATCATGACCTCCATGTGCAGAGAACCTGGTTTGCTAGGCATAAGCTAATTGCTAGCAATAAAACAAAACTAACTAGTGTATTTTAGTCATTATGAACAAGAATCACCATTAACTGACATTATATTCCACTCGTCTTATTGTAATCGGTTCTGCTTGCATAGTCAAGTATGTTCCATTAATAACTCCAAAATCTGCTTTAACCGAAACATAAGGTCTAGCGCTAGCTGCTTTAAAATTGAAACAATAAATTGTTTTAAGTATCTTGGGGTACTCATTGACCATCAACTGAATTGGACTGAGCATGTCCTTCATTTAAAACAGTACATGCTTTCCACTATCAGGTATTTCTATCGCTTACGTAAGCTTTGTTCTGAATCCACCCTTAGAAATTTTAACTTTGGCATATGCCAATCCAAACTTCAGTATGGCATAAGTTGTTGGGGTGGTGCCTGAATAAATAGGGTTCGACCACTTCTAATCCTTCAAAAGTGCGTGATAAGGAAAATATTTAATGTAAATCGTCGAGCTCATACGATGGAATTAAATGAAATAAAAACATATTCATCTAATAGGTCACTAGTTGGTCATAATTGGTCAGTTAGTCCGATTAATTGGTCAGCAAGAGTAAATTTTTTACAAATATTTTTATAAGTTTCAAGGTTATCTGCATATTTTGGCACCCCATCTGGCGAATTTTGATATAAAAAAAAGTGCATCTAATAGGTCACTAATTGGTCAGTTAGTCCGAATAATTGGTCAGCAAGAGTACATTTTTTAAAGCGTTATGAAGAATTTCAAGGTCATCTGCATATTTTTGCACCCCATCTGGCGAATTTTGATAAAAAAAAGTGCATCTAATAGGTCACTAATTGGTCAGTTAGTCCGATTAATTGGTCAGTAAGAGTAAATTTTTTACAAATATTTTTATAAGTTTTAAGGTCATCTGCATATTTTGGCACCCCATCTGGCGAATTTTGATATAAAAAAAGCATCTAATAGGTCACTAATTGGTCAGTTAGTCCGAATAATTGGTCAGCAAGAGTACATTTTTTAAAGCGTTATGAAGAATTTCAAGGTCATCTGCATATTTTTGCACCCCATCTGCCGAATTTTGATAAAAAAAAGTGCATCTAATAGGTCACTAATTGGTCATAATTGGTCAGTTAGTCCGATTAATTGGTCAGCAAGAGTAAATTTTTTACAAATATTTTTATAAGTTTCAAGGTCATCTGCATATTTTGGCACCCCATCTGGCGAATTTTGATATAAAAAAAGTGCATCTAATAGGTCACTAATTGGTCATAATTGGTCAGTTAGTCCGAATAATTGGTCAGCAAGAGTACATTTTTTAAAGCATTTTGAAAAATTTCAAGGTCATCTGCATATTTTGCACCCCATCTAGCGAATTTTGAAATAAAAACATATGCATCTAATAGGTCACTAATTGGTCATAATTGGTCAGTCAGTCCGAATAATTGGCCAGCAAGAGAATATTTTTTAAAGCGTTTTGAAAAATTTCAAGGTCATCTGCATATTTTGGCACCCCATTTTCCTATAAAACCGTTGTTTTAGTTGTTAGTTGTAAATAGAAGAGAAATGAAAAATTGTGAAGATGAATTTGCTTATTTATACATAACTAAAAAAAATATTGGCCAAAAAGTAAGTGCAACTATAGCTGGAGAGCAACCTTCGGGAACACTCCAAAGAATTTTTAAAATAATCAAATGATTTAATGCATGTAGTTAATTGATTGAGTCTTTTCCTCATTAAAAGAAGAAATGTTTGATGTAACATAATCAAATTTCAATTAATTATCGTTACATTTTATATTTTGATATTTTGAAAATGTCTTTACTGAAAACTTAACCATAAAAAAAAAATGTTTACACAGTGATCATTGGCACGGTAACATTTTGGTCCCCTTTCCTAAATTCATCGCGCCACCAACCATAAAGGGCAGAACGAAGTCTGCAGGGACAGCTATTATACATATGTATATGTGACATTCCACGTCAACTGGCCCACCGCCGAGTCCGAAAATGGGAGCCACCTAGAATATCGATTGAGGGCTTAAAATTTTCGTAAAGTCAAGGGCTTTCGAAATTCACGTGGCCTTTTTTCCGAAACCGAGCCCCCCACCCACTATGCCCTCTAACAGCCCGTGGGCCTACTTTTTGCATTGTTCATCTTTTCATAAAACCCGCATCGTGTGGCCGACTGAGGTCTACGATGAACCAAATGAAAGGTTTTGAGCTCTACTTTTAAAAAACGCGTGATACGACCATTTTCGGGTGATGTAAAGTGCCGTATGGCTGCAAAAATCATGCGACGCGTATTTAAGCCTCTCTATTTTTTATCTCCAAAACCATTGAGTCAAGGAAAAAAGTTTATTGAACAAAAAAGTCTTAGAATTGATCGAGGAACACCCTCAAATTTTTTCAGAATTTTTTGGGTTAATTTTAAATATTCGGAAACGATGGAAAATCGAATTTCTCAAAATCATCTCCAAAAAATTCTGAAAAAATTTGAGGGTGTTCCTCGATCAATTCTAAGACTTCAACTTTCTTAAAACCATATGGAGAACCCGCCGTATTTCAAAATATGTGGCTGGCAACACCACATTTTCGAAAAAATAAAAATCATAGCATGACTTTAGGAAACGACCTAACAGGCTATGGCAGCAAGCGAGAAAGTGACAAAAGATGACAAATGGAATATGCGCACTCTGTACACCTCATGACAAGTCCCTCAGTAGCTCAAGTGTTAGAGCGGCCGTCGCATAATATGCAATTGCAATGCATGAACGGTCAGGGGTTCGAGTCCATGTACAGAATTAACCAAACTGGTCTGATGAGGCTATTGGTAATAGCCGAAACATGTCACCAATTATCAGGTTAAAATTGTTCCATTTGTTATCTTTGTCATGTTTGTTGAAAAATAGCATTGATCAATAAGTAAAAATTTACAAAATTGGTCTTTGCTTAATGACTGTAAGTTCGATTAAATAATGTTTAATTATGGAAATCAAAATTTTTAATTGTTTAAAAGTGCCACGCTTTCCAATTCCGCCCACTTTAATCACAATTCCATATATATACGATTTGTATCCGTGTACCAAATTTCATCATAATTTCTTGCACGGTTTACGAGTTATAGCGTTATAGAAGTTAAAATTTAGGGCTGTGCCACGTCCCTCTAAGATCCTTTGCAAATTTAAAACCTAGCACAATCCTAATTTTGTTCACATGTTTCTAAGTTTCATCAAAATCGCAGCAACTTTTTTCAAAATGGGCTGAGGTATATTTACATAGAGTATGGTCGTGACCCGATTTCGCCCATTTTTACATGCTAGCAGCTTGCAAAAGGTGTGACCTGTGTGCCAAATTCCATTGAATTAGCTTGCTTAGTTTTCTCATAAACGTGATTTCAACAGACAGACCGACAGACAGACAGACGGACATAGCTATATCGACACAAAGCGAATATAGCCTCTGTGTAGGGTATAAAAAATTTAAAATTTTCTCGTTCTGACCAATTAATCGGAGTAACTGACCAATTATGACCAATTCGTGACCTATTAGATGCATATGGTTTTATTTCAAAATTCGCTAAATGGGGTGCCAGATGACCTTGAAATTTTTCAAAACGCTTTAAAAAATGTTCTCTTGCTGACCAATTATTCGGACCGACTGGCCAATTATGACCAATTAGTGACCTATTAGATGCACTTTTTTTTATGAAAATTCGCCAGATGGGGTGCCAAAATATGCAGATGACCTTGAAATTTTTCATAACGCTTTAAAAAATGTACACTCAGAAAAAAAAAATTTTAATTCCAACAATTTTACACTTTGGCCCAACAATTTCCGTAGGTTAAAATTAATTCAAGAACTTAAATTCTTATCTTAACAATAAAAAATGTTAGCTGTAAAATAAAAATTTTAATTGTTGGCTTAAATATAAAAATTGTCAACACTTCGAAAAAATAAATTGTTGTCTCAAGAGCGAGTTGTTGATTTAAAAATTCTTTAAAACTTTCCAGCCACAAAAGTTTTTGGCTACAACTTTAGCTTTTCAGAGACAGCTTGGAGTTTGAATTTATCTTCATCAGAAATGAACGGTTTACATTTTTTGCTTATCCTTGGCGGTAGTATGTGCGTATGTAATAAACTGAAGAAGAAAAAGTGTCTTGAATCTAAAAAAGAATGTTATTAATGAGCTTATCATGATATAATAAAAGAGTTATAATTACCGTGACAAATTTCGGGAGATATAATTTTCTTAAATATCGCTAAAAACACTTTCTTTTTCCATTGTAGATGGGAAAAAGTGTTTGTTTATTGTTTTTTCGAAGTTATTAATTATTAAGTCATTAATTTTTTCTAAAGTGACAGATTTACAGTCAGTTTTTCACAACTTTAAGAATAAATTGTTGTGGCAAGAATTTTATTTCTTAGTATTAGAATTAGTTTTTGAAATCAAAAACGTTCACATTTTTCATTGTTATGCCAACTGTTTTTATTCTTGATAATAATTGTAAACTGAAGAACTTATTGTTGAATTAACAATTGCATTTTTAAAAGCCAATACGATCACAAAAATACTTAGCCCAAAAATTTTATTATTGGGCCAACAATTTTCCGTTTTTAAAAATGTTTAAGAAAATAAAATTAGTTTTTATAAGAACTTTATTTTTAAATTGATAGTTTGATTCTTAAAAAATCAAAAACGAGTTTTTGCTCGAAGAAATTTTTGTTAAATCAACAATTTTTAGCTCACAATTTATCAAGAATACAAAAATTCTTCGGATAACAATGTTTTTTTTCTGAGTGTACTCTTGCTGACCAATTATTCGGACTAACTGACCAATTAGTGACCTATTAGATGTACTTTTTTTTTATATCAAAATTCGGCAGATGGGGTGCCAAAATATGCAGATGACCTTGAAACTTATAAAAATATTTGTAAAAAATTTACTCTTGCTGGCCAATTAATCGGACTAACTGACCAACTAGTGACCTATTAGATGCATATGTTTTTATTTCAAAATTCGCCAGATGGGGTGCCAAAATATGCAGATGACCTTGAAATTTTTCATAACGCTTTAAATAATGTACTCTTGCTGACCAATTACTCGGACTAACTGACCAATTAGTGACCTATTAGATGTACTTTTTTTTTATCAAAATTCGCTAGATGGGGTGCCAGCGGGGTGGAGCCCCTTTGTGGCCTGTAAATTGTTTAATAGCCTTTCTTATTGTATTCGTGTTATAAGAAATTTATACGCATTTTTAAAAAATGTTAAAGCCTTTCTTTTAAGTTTCAACCATTTTGAAATTGAGACTTTGCTGAGACCTACACTATAATTGGACTTATGTATTTGTTTCCTTTTGCTTATATGATAATTTTCAAACTGAAATTGCCTTCATGTACTTTGATTGAATATGTTAATTTTTTTTCTCCTAATATCTGTATTTTTATATATTATCTTATATTTCTGAAAAAAACATCCAAATTACCCCACAACACTTTATATATTCTGAAATTATGTTTAAAATGACATTTATTTTTATATTAATGTCATACCCTTTTTTTATACAAATGCTATTGTGAATTCTTGAATTAAATCCAATTGCCTAGGGATAGGCGAATAGGTGATTCAGATTGTATAGGAGTTTTGATTTTTTTCGTTACTTTCGATAACGAATAGTTTGATGACTGGTTTGGAGAAACGTTCTTTAGGTAGTATTGAAGACCTTTTTCTTTTTGTAGAGCTAACCTTAAAGTTGACCTTAAGGCTGTTAGTTGGTGCTTTGATTCCGGTGATCTACGTTTTTGCCACTTTCTCCTTTTGTTTCTTTTTAATTTGAAAATTAAATTAAAAATTTCATTGGATGTTGTAGCTTTTTAAGTGTCTTTGCTACAATTTGTGGTTGAGTGATGTACTGCCTGCGTTAGTGTCATTGAGCTCAGTAACAGCTATTTCAACATCTTGCTCACTGTACAGTGGAGGATTTTGGATTAGATGAGAACTAACGTATTTACGATAACCTAGCCAGTTTTTGCGCGTATGGGATTCTTCCTTAGGATTCGAAAAACTTCTTATTTTTATTATTACCGGGGAATGATCTGATGATAGCTCCATGCTGGTTTTTGTTTTTAGTTGGCTACGAGGAAAATATTTTGTTATGTCAAAATTGATTAGATTAGGTATTTTTCAGAAATCTGTTGACCAATAAGTTGGTTGGCCTGAAGATATGATATCAAGGCTGGAATTATTGGTTAGGGCCTTCCAGAGCTGTATACCTTTTGGTGAGATATGCCTTGATCCCCAATAGGTATGTTTAGCGTTGTCACCAGCAGCTAGCTTTAAATTTATTACCTAAGCTATTAAAAAAGTCTGTGAATTGTGTATGGTCGATTTTGTTATTTGGAAGGCAATATATAGCTGATAATGCTATGTGCTCAGTCCACTCAGTCAAGCAAATAGATGCTAAAGTCTTCCAACAGATAGTGCCTTAATCGGGATTTAATCAAAATTCCTAACCCTCCGCGAGCTTTTCCAATTGGGTGATTGGTGCCGTAAAAAATATAACCATTCATGTGGAAATTATTACTTACTTCCACTATGAAACGAGAAATTCAAAAGCATTTTTTGTGAGTTTAGCTTTCATATATGGACTTAAGGAGTACCGAAAATATTTCTCCTCGTAAATGGGAATATAAACTTGAAGATCGACAACGTATTTTATTTTTTATGTGTATTCGTATGTCTAGTATTAAATGAATAATTTTTATGTATTTTTTAGTCTGATTTTAGTGGACGGATAGTTAACAACGACCACTTTCTATATTGGGGTGATGTAAGAAAAAGCTCGGACGATGGAACTGAGTATACATTCAATATCATAGAGCAGACGGAATTCATGGATGATTCTACATTTTTGCCATTTAAAGTTGGTAAAATGGAATCCTATATAAAGCGTTGTACTACAACAAAGGTAGTTTCAGCAGAAAAACTTATGTACATCTGCAAAAATCAACTAGGAATTGAAAAAGAATACGAACAAAAAGTTCTTCCCGAAGGTCGTCTAAGTGTTGATGGATTTTTAGTTGTTTTCGATGTCAGTCCTGTGCCAAATAGGTCAATTGAGAAACAAGTTGAATTTGCTCACAATGTTATAGCAAATATATTAAAAAATAAAAAACCTTTAATTCTTGTAACAACGAAAAATGATGATGCGAATGAAATTTATGTTCGTGAAGCAGAGAAAATTTGCCAGCGTAAAGAATACAAAGGATTAGTACAACTTATTGAAACATCGGCACATGAGTCTATTAATGTAGATCTTGCGTTTATAATCTTAGCACAAACAATCGATAAACTTAAAAATAGAGCAAAAATTATTTCTTATCAAGATGCAGCAAGATTGCGAAAAGAACTATTGGATTTGCGTACAGAAGCAGTTTCACGATTAATACGAAATCAAATATCCGATTATCATACAATATGGTCACAGTGCTCGAAGCTGCTTACACCATTCAGAGAATGGAACGAGTTTTTAAATACTTTTGGTCAAGATGCTGGTCAGAAAATATTTCGCCACCACATGAAGAAGCTTCGGGACGATCAAATGAATAAAAAATTGTATCAGTATATGGATAAATTTTCTCGTGCTTTGCAAGATCTCTTACCAGATATAAATGCATTAAATAGAGACCCTGAACATGAATGGGAATGTGGACGAAATTATCTACGTAGTCATCGTGACTTCAATCAGTATTTTATTGAGTTTGAGCATTGTTCGTGGATGGAATTACTTGATATGAGCGATATTGAAAGTGAATCTCGAATACCGTTTGATATTTTGGAGACGTCAGAGGCCGAAACGGTGTTTAGGAACTACTTGAACTCCGTGCAACAAGACAAGAAAAAAATTGGGTGAGTATGTTTATCTTATTTTAATAAAGAACAAAATTTCATAAGGTTGCCAAAAATCTTATTTACTCTAGCGTCGCGTGGAACTATTGGATTTTGAAGTTTAGATGGTAGGAAGTAAAAAACGTTATATAATTTTTACCCTTTCACCGGTGGGGGAAGTCACTACAGACTTTCAAAAATGTAAAAAAAAACATGCACATGGACATACTCGAGCGCGTCAGATATTCAAAGGAGATGTTAAGTGATCCAGAGCGAAGCTCCCATTCATAAGACTGACTGATTCGGATGTGACTCAAGCTTGTTTTTCGAAATTAAAAAAAAAATGTCGATACTCGAGGGCGTCCTGCGCTTGCTGATCCATAATCTGACGATTATTTGGAGGGAATTGCTTAATCTGACCGTTTGAAAAAATTTACATATTAAACTCACAAAATATAATTCACAAAACTTAAAACACAAACAGACAAGCCAAAACTTTATTGACGTTTTTTGTCACTTCAGCTTGTGGAAATCGGCAGATTATATTTTTCCGTTATCCTTGAATTATTTCCTCTAAAATAAAAAAAAATTTGACTGCGCTCGAGAATGTCAAGGCGACGTTATTTTTTGCAAGCATAGCCGGCCTTATGGCACAGTGTACTGCGCCTTCAACCCAGAGGTCTCGGGTTCGATTTCCGGTTCAGGCATGGTAATACACTTTCCATATTTCCTAATTTTCCTTTCTTTAGAATTATTTCCCTCTCCTTAATTTTCTGGAGGTTTTTTCGAGCTGTTACCAAATTAGCACCACATTGAGCTTTTCAGCTGTGGTAAGAAAAGTGTATTCTATCGGCAAAGCATCAATAACTGAAGTGCAATGAAATTCAAAGGCATAACACTTGCTTCAGATCACTTTCATTCTTATCGTTTTTTTTAAAAAAAAAAAAGCAGTATTGTACGGCAATCTTTCTAGATGTCGCTCACGCGTTTGACAAGGTTTGGGACGAAGGCCTAATATTTAAAATTAAAAAAATACTTCATGCTAACGTACATAAAATCCTAGAATCCTGTTTAACAAACATCGCGACTACATCTTCCGAGCAGGAGTACCTCAAGGCAGCGCACTAGAACAACTTTCGTACCTTATATATACAGCAGACCTGCCCACCGATGCAATCCTCACAACATCGACACTGCAATCCTTAGCACAGACGCTTGTCCAAAAAAGGCTGTTCAAACCTCTGCAAAATAGAGGAGTGGCTGTCCAACTGGCCACTTCGAAAAGAAACCTGCCCACCGATCCGTCTTAACAATGTAAAAATTCCAGAAGTAAACTCAGTTAAGTACCTAGGGTTACACTTGGACAAACGTCTAAAATGGAGAACGCACATTGAATCCAAAAAAACTCAAATTAAACTAAAAGCATTAAGTTTACATTGGCTACTGCACAAAAATTCTAAGCTCAGTCTAGAAAATAAAATTCTCATCTATAAGGCAATTATTAAACCAATCTGGACTTATGGAATCCAACTTTGGGGCTCTACTAGCTCATCTAATATTGAGTAACTACAACGTTCACAGTCTCGCATTCTTCGTATAATAATAGGAGCTCCGTGGTATTTGGAAATTCTACATGGCACAAAGAACTCAATATTCCTACTATCATAGATGAAATAACTAGACTTTCAATAGATTTCAATAAACGCCTATACAATCATTCTAATACTTTAGCAAAGGACATGCTAAACATCTCCAGCATTTCGCATATTAAAAGATTTAATAATACAGTAATTACAATTTAAGTAATCTTTTTACTCCAATCATTATTTTTCTCACCTTAATCCTAACATCTGTTAGATATAAGTAAAGCAAGTATTATATGTATGATAAATTATTGTTAGTACCTCAATGTGGAAGATCCAATAAAGCACATATTACGGAAAAAACTCCCTTACTTCACGCTCAAATTGTCAGATTATTGAAATGCACACTCTTCAGTATGTAATTAACTCACTCATAGACTTTTTAGTGGCTATGTTGTACTTCGATGAACTTAAGAAAAGATGTAGCCGTAGTTGCAAAACTACAATTACATAAATTTTATTTCTTATATTTCTTAAATAAATGGAATTCATTCACACAATGTTTTTGAATGACATTAATTAAGATACTTAAAACAATAAATATGCAAATCTATGACCATTTTATAAATTGAAAAGTAGTAAGAAGTAAAATAGCTCATTTTTTACTATTCGTGCAGTTTGTGGGGAAAAGTATTGGCAAATGCGGAGACTCGCATCACTGAATTGTCAATCAAATTGTTGTATGTATTGTGTTTATATTAATTGCATATTTCAGCAACAGCACTCCAAGCCCATTTCGATTACAATAAAATGCGGCTATTTTACTGTATAAACATTTCTTTTTTCCTCATTTTCTATTAATTTCAAAATAAATGGATTTTCCACTTCTGGCTCCATTGCAAATATATTTTTTTATGTATACAATGCATAGGCAGCTGATTCCGTACATAAAGTGCGATCAGTCTCGCTCTTTCCTTAAAGAAATGACAGGTGTGGAAATTGAACGAAACTATTTGCTAAGTAGAGGGAGAAGGGGTACATTGATACACGGGGCACATAGATACGGCCGTCATTAAATCAAACAAAACGCAGTAACATATTTTTTCAAATACACATAAGTAGGCGTCGACAAAGCCATTGTTTAAATTGCAACTGCAATCAGTTACCGTTCCGTCTCCGATAAGGATAAACCTGCTTTGCACGCTTGTGAGTAATAGGCGGAGAGCCGGCTGTAGAAAAGTTGAGTGTATAAGATTACAGCATGAAATGTATGTCAAATGATAGAGCTCGACGAGCCTAAACGTAATATATAGGGTTGCCTTGCCAGAGCCTGTCCTAAATATGGGTTGCCACCCGTTTTTGGGGTCAACATTTTTTAGAAAAAAAATTATGGTTTAAGATTCCAGCTTAAAATGTATTTCAAATGATAGAGCCTGTAGAGCCTAAATATAATATATAGGGTTGCTTTGCCAAATATAGTCCCAAACATGGGTTGCCAACTTTTTTTTGGCCCAATTTTTTTCAGAAAAATGTTAATGGTTCAAGATTTCAGCTCGATATGCATGTCAAATGATAGACCTTGATGAGCCTTAAAAAAAATATTTCGAGTAATCTTGTCGAATCCCGTCCCAAATGTGGGTTGCCACCTATTTTTTGGGCAAACTTTTTTTAGAAAAAAGTTTATGGTTTAAGACCGTAGCTTGAAATGTATGCCAAATGATAGACTTTGATGATCTCTAATAAAATATATAGGGTTGCCTTGACGAATCCCGTCCCAAATATGGGTTGTCACTTTTTTTTGGCACAATTTTTTTCAGAAAAATGTTTATGTTTTGAGAATTCAGCTTGAAATGTGTGTCATGTGATAGACCTTGATGATCTCTAATAAAATATATAGGGTTGCCTTGCCGAATCCCGTCTCAAATGTGGGTTGCCACCTTTTTTTTGGCACAATTTTTTTCAGAAAAATGTTTATGGTTTGAGATTTCAGCTTGAAATGTGTGCCAAATGATAAACCTTTATGATCTCTAATAAAATATATAGGGTTGCCTTTCCGAATCCCGTCCCAAATGTGGGTTGCCACCTAGTTTTTGGCCCAATTTTTTTCAGAAAAATGTTTATGGTTTGAGATTTCAGCTTGAAATGTGTGTCAAATGATAGACCTTGTTGATCTCTAATAAAATATATAGGGCTGCCTTGCCGAATCCCGTCCCAAATATGGGTTGCCACCTTTTTTTGGCACAATTTTTTTCAGAAAAATGTTTATGGTTTGAGATTTCAGCTTGAAATGTATGTCAAATGATAAACCTTGATAATTTTTAATAAAATATATAGGGTTGACTTGCCGAATCCTGTCCCAAATGTGGGTTGCCACCTTTTTTTGGCCCAATTTTTTTCAGAAAAATGTTTATGGTTTGAGATTTCAGCTTGAAATGTGTGTCAAATGATAGACCTTGTTGATCTCTAATAAAATATATAGGGCTGCCTTGCCGAATCCCGTCCCAAATGTGGGTTGCCACCTTTTTTTGGCCCAATTTTTTTCAGAAAATGTTTATGGTTTGAGATTTTAGCTTGAAATGTATGTCAAATGATAAACCTTGATGATCTCTAATAAAATATATAGAGTTGCCTTGCTGAATCCCGTCCCAAATGTGGGTTCCCACCTTTTTTTTGGCCCAAGTTTTTTCAGAAAAAAGTTTATGGTTTGAGATTGCTGCTTGATATGTGTGTCAAATAATAGACCATGATGATCTCAAATAAAATATATAATAAACTTTTTTCTAAAAAAAATTTGCCCAAAGAACAGGTGGCAACCCATATTTGGGACTGGATTCGGCAAGCAAATATATATTTTATGAGAAATCATTAACTTCTATCACTTCACACACATTTCAAGCTGAAATCTCATACCGTAAACATTTTTCTGAAAAAACTTGGGCCAAAAAAACAGGTGGCAACCCACATTTGGAACTGGATTCTGCAAAGCAGCCCTATATATTTTATTAGAGATCATGAAGGTCTATCATTTGACACACATTTCGAGCTGAAATCTAAAAACATAAACATTTTTCTGAAAAAACTTAGGCCAGAAAAAAGGTGGCAACCCACATTTGGGACGGAATTCGGCAAAGCAACCCTACATATTTTATTAGAGATCATCAAGGTCTATCATTTGACACACTTTTCAAGCTGAAATCTCAAACCATAAACATTTTTCTGAAAAAATTGGGCCAAAAAAAAGGTGGCAACCCACATTTGGGACGGGATTCGGAAAGGCAACTCTATATATTTTATTAGAGATCATCAAGGTTTATCATTTGGCACACGTTTCAAGCTGGAATCTCAAACCATAAACATTTTTCTGAAAAAAATTGTGCCAAAAAAAAGGTGGCAACCCACATTTGGGACGGGATTCGGCAAGGCAACCCTAAATATTTTATTAGAGATCATCAAGGTCTATCACATGACACACATTTCAAGCTGAAATCTCAAAACATAAACATTTTTCTGAAAAAAATTGGGCCAAAAAAAAGGTGGCAACCCACATTTGGGACGGGATTCGGCAAGGCAATCCTATATATTTATTAGAGATCATCAAAGTCTATCATTTGGCATACATTTCAAGCTACGGTCTTAAACCATAAACTTTTTCCAAAAAAAGTTTGCCCAAAAAACAGGTGGCAACCCACATTTGGGACGGAATTCGACAAGATTACTCGAAATATTTTTTTAAGGCTCATCAAGATCTATCATTTGACATGTATATCGAGCTGAAATCTTGAGCCATAAACATTTTTCTGAAAAATCTTGGCCCAAAAAACAGGTGGCAACCCATGTTTGGGACTGGATTTGGCAAAGCAACCCGATATATTATATTTAGGCTCTACAAGCTCTATCATTTGACATACATTTTAAACTGGAATCTTAAACCATAAACTTTTTTCTAAAAAATGTTAACCCCAAAAACGGGTGGCAACCCATATTTAGGACAGGCTTTGGCAAGGCAACCCTATATATTACGTTTAGGCTCGTCGAGCTCTATCATTTGACATACATTTCATGCTGTAATCTTATACACTTTTTATTAAAAAAAAATAGCCCAAAAAACGGGTGGCAACCCATATTTAGGACAGGCTTTGGCAAGGCTTTTTGTTTAAGCTCATCGAGCTCTATCATTTGACATACATTTCATGCTGTAATTTTATACACTCGACTTTTCTACAGCCGGCTCTTGGGCTATAAAATAGTGCCGACCTGTTTGGGTGTGAATTTGATTGACAAATTTTGTGTTGACAATTGCGTATTACGGTATACGGTAAGTACACATCCTTCAGAATTTTAACGTATTTGTAATTTTTATAATGGCTTGACACTTACATGTAAAATTATTGTTTAAAAAAAAAAAGTGACTTGGGGCACATTGATACAACAATCCAGGGAGCACATTGATGTGTATCAATCTGCTCCGTCTGGTAAATAATTTTGACCTCATCGTTTTTTAATTCATAGGAAGGAATATGGTGCGAACGTATAAACAAAAAACGGTTAAAGCTAATATTGATGAAAATGCTATGGCTTCTGCAATCTCTGATACTCTGAATCTCTGGTAATGGAACGGAAGCTATCAATAAGAAAATAATTCATAAGTAAATGTTGTAGGGAATTGCAAAACTTATTATTTTTATTTTTTAAACGAAGAAGGTGTGTTTTAAACTATGAATCAAAGTGCCCTTGACGTGTATCAATGCACCCCGTATGTGGGGCAGTAAGATAGGAAATTCATTTTTTAAAAAACAGCGCACAAAATTTTTGCCTAATAATATTGAGTTGAAATTTGATTCCAATCAGCTAGTTAGATAAACAATAAATAAATTCATATACTTTCTTTAATCATTTTTGTCAATCCTCCTCCTTTTTTTTCGCTTATAAAAAAATCGTATCAATGTGCCCCAACTCCCCTTATGTTGTAGTTTTAATATACAATTTATGTATATTCGCACACTTACAGAAGCTAACCTCAGTCAAGACTTGCATGGTTTAGTTGGGCCTTTAATCTGACGCGCTCGAGTAAATCCAGCTATCACTTTTTTTTATTATTCGGACGTAGGTGAACATGTTATGGTCTGCGCTTTCTTCTTTGGTCATGGGATTGGACCAATCCATAGGATTGATGAAATTATGGATCGCTCCATGTACGTTGACATACTAAAAGATGTGATGCTGCCATATACCGCTGAAGAGATGTCACTTAAGTGGAGGTTCCAACAGGATAACGATCCAAAATTACCCCTAAAGTTTTTAAGGTGTGGCTTCAGAGCAATAGAATTGAATTTTTTAGTTGGCCTGCCCTGACCTGAATCCTATTGAGAACATGAAAATCAAGAGAGAAAATTGCAAAACCACGGCGGATCTGTTTCAATCCTTGAAAATCCTGGGAAGGGCTATCGCAGGATATCATTAATAATGTGGTATCTCTATACCAAAGGGATGTGCGTGTGTCGTCCAGAATAAAGGGTTTTCAACTAAGTACTAATTTTAAAAGTTTTTATTTAACATAAAAAAGGGAGTGCTTTAGTTTTGTCCGTTAAGTTTTCTGGCTTAAAATGTTCCTTTGATAATAACTTTTTATTTATGAGACGCTGAATTTTTAATTCACAACATGGTTCAAAAACGTCGTTTTGACAAAAAATTTATGATTTGAAAAAAAAATCCTACTGTGGGGGTGCTTAAGTTTTGGCCAATACTATATGTACAGTGGCTCACAGCTTATTTCATGCAGTGCATACTTTTAATTTCAATTCTCTGTAACTTTCAAACGAATAGGAATATGAAAAAAGTTTTGATACCGTTTGAAAGAACAAAAATTGTAGTTTTAAAAAAATGTTTATTTAATGTAAAAAAATATTACCTACAATTTTTATAATAAAGAATCGAAGAATACTACTGAATTTCATGTCACAGCTTATTTCATGCAGACATGTATAAATTGAAAAACTATTGTTTAAAATAATGATTTCATAATTTTAAATATGTAGTGTGGTAGCCTCTTTGGTCAACTACAGCTTAAAAACGGTTTGGCATCGAAGATGCAAATTTTTTATTGGTATCTGGCGAGTTATAGCACCACTCAATTTTAAGTGCCTTTTTTAGGTCGTTTTTGCTTGAAATGTTGTGTATTCGGATACTTTTTTCCAAAATCGTCCATAAACTTACAAGCATCCTTAGGTCAGGTGTCTATGCTGGCGGTGCCATCAAATTAGGGCACTTGTATATTAACCAGAATTGAACTAGGCCCGCTTTGTATTTCGGGTTTTTATCTTGGTAAAACCGTAAATTTGTCTGCATGGCAAGATTTTCGGCACTCTGCAACAAATTGGCACTCATAATCTGAAGACAAGTGTACATGCTCATGATATTTTCAATAAAACACAAATTTCCGGTACCAGCAGCTGACATGCAAGCCCAAACCATGGCACTATTTTATATCGCGTGTATGTTTTCCTTGTTATTTTTTCTATTTGGCTTTCGCGATATGCTATCTGAGTCAAATAAGTTCAATTTCGATTTGCCCACAAATATTACTGAATTCCAGTACTCAGTGGTCTTCAAAACATGTTATTTGGCGAAAATCAGACGGATAATCTCATTTTTAACTGATGAACGGCTTTTTGCGAACTACTCGCCAGTTAAACACTTTCGGTTTGGGCTTGCATGTCAGCTGCTGGTACCGGAAATTTGGCTTTTATAGGAAATATCATGACTATGGATATGTGTCTTCAGATAATAAGTGTCAATTTTTTGCGGAGTGCCGAAAACCTTGCCATGCAGACAAATTTACGGTTTTACCAAGATAAAAATCCGAAATACAAAGCGGGCTTAGTTCAATTCTGGTTAATATACCAGTGCCCTAATTTGATGGCATCGCCAGCTTAGTCACCTGATCTAAGGGTGCTTGTAAATTTATGGACGATTTTGGAAAAAAAATATCCGAATACACAACATTTCAAGCAAAAACGACCTAAAAAGGCACTTAAAATTGAGTGGTGCTATAACTCGCCAGATACCAATAAAAAAATTGCAGCTTCGATGCCAAACCGTTTTTAAGCTGTAGTTGACTAAAGAGGCTACCACACTACATACTTAAAATTATGAAATCATTATTTTAAACAATGGTTTTTCAATTTATACATGTCTGCATGAAATAAGCTGTGACATGAGATTCCGTAGTATTCTTCGATTCTTTATTATAAAAATTGCAGGTAATATTTTTTTACATTAAATAAACATTTTTTTAAAACTACAATTTTTGTTCTTTCAAATGGTATCAAAACTTTTTTCATATTCCAATTAGTTTGAAAGCTACAGAGCATTGAAATTAAAAGTATGCACTGCATGAAATAAGCTGTGAGCCACTGTATGTACGAGGTGTGTTCAGAAAATAAGGGGAATTTCGAAATTTAGCGGGATGCGCGGGATGCATTAGTCCGATTGGCAAAAAATTTTGTTTTTGGATATGCAAGCATGTAAGAAAGTATCTAGAAACTTTCGGCAATATTGGCTACATACTTTTTTGTCAGTTGTTGAAAGAATAACATCTGTTTTAGTACTGTTGGCGATTTTTCAATTTTTATAAATTTTTGTTGCTAAATCAGCCTTATAACTTGTTTTTAATTTTCAAAATATTTGGGCTTTGGCCGTGCGATATAAAAACAAAAAAGTTGTTTTTTATTTATTTATCCAATATTTCGACCTGCATTGCCGGTCATCATCAGGGAAGTTTTGTATAAAAAATACAAAAATATGAGAATACATATACAGTAATCCCTCGCACTGCGCGGTAGTTACGTTCTGAAAAAACAGCGCGCAGGCCGAAACCACGCACTGTGAACCCACTTTTTTATTAAATTTGGGGAATACGTTCCAAATCCTAAATTTCTTATAAAAAATTTAATTTGAAGCAAGTCCATAATCCAAATGAAGTCTTTATTAAGTGAATAGTTATATTACATATAAATAAAAGTTAAACATAAACAAAAAATAAATAAGAATTATATGTAAATTCATTTATAAAAATACATATCGCTTATTTACTTCAAGAGTGGCATAACTCAAAAAACGTGATTTTTGAGTTAATGATGCAGAAATATTCGCCATTTCATGTTTTATTTTGTGTCAAAAACTCAAAAAGATATCTTATAAACTCGCCTTGTGAGAAGAGTTTATGTAAACATACTTTTTTGAATTTTCATATAAAAAGTAACTTATTGAAAACTTTAAATGCGTTTTTTTCCTACTTTGTGTTTTTTGAGTTATGCCACTCTTTAAGTAAATGAGCGATATGTATGTAAAACAAAAACTCTTTACATCATTTCATTTTCACCGCTGTCTTCACTGTTCTTTATATGAAGAGTTTCGAAAACAAAATGCGAATTATGGGTGTACACATGTAAAAATTACAAGCCACATCACCCAATTCAAGGGGATTCACCAAATCTTATGTGCATGAAAAATAGTGCGAAAAAATATAAAAAGAGAAATGGAGAAATGTGTACGCGCTGCTTCGAAACTTTTACCGCGCAATTCGGTGGCAAAAACAAAATTGCGCAACTCTGAAACCGCGCAGGTCGAGGGATTACTGCATAACTAACATACACAGTTGGCCAAATAATTAGGTACAGGCGCTAAAAAATTGTTTTCAATCAATAAAAATCATCACTTATTTGAATCTACAAAATTTACTTTTACAAAAGTTCCGTTAAAGGGGGGGGGGGGGGGTGAGGCATTAAATTTTTTTTTTTGTTGCACTTATTTTTATTTTTTTAAATAAATACTTAATATGTTAAGAATATTGTGTAAAAATTTCAAGTCGATTGGAGTAAAATTGACGAAGTTACGAGTATTTTTAAAATTTGCTTATAAACGTTTAATATCAGATTTTTTAGTGTTCGAAACTTTGAAGCGTTTTTCACACAACTCACGTTTTCAAAGTCGGTGCCCCTCTTTGGAAATTTGGAACACTATTTCTGTACACAATTTACGAGGTAACGAAGGAGAGCTTATTTAAAATTCGTTAATAATTTTTATTTTACAATAACAAATTAGCCGATTTTTTCACTAAAAATCGCGTTTTTCCCTTCAAAGTGTCCCAAAAAAGGGAAAAATTTAAATTTCGAAAAAATCCTCTCGGTGTTACCTGGGGAAAACTATTATCTATCGAATGAACTTTGATTTTTTGATTTCAGATGACCAAGTTATAAGGGGCACCTCAATTCTACTTTTTTTTGAGACACGTCCGAATAATTGCTGCCAACGCCGTGTTTTTTAATATTTTTTCGTGAAAATTTTATAAAACATTCTTCAAATGTCATACTTTAATGTCCTATTAGTTTTAATAAAGAGATTTTAACTGTGTCCTCACAAAAAATGCCTTTTTTCTTACGAATTAACCTTACCCCCCCCCCCCCCCATTCAACTCTTAGTGCAATTTTTAATTTAACATTTTGTTAATAAGAAATATTTGACAAAGTGACAAATCCCGCTTGGACAATAAAATAGGTACACTTTGCGTTAATAATATTTTTAGTTTGTAGAAAAGCAAATTTTTTTGTGAACCATAAATTCAAAGTATAGCTGTGGAATTTTTCTGTAAAGGTTTGTAAAATAAGTTAAATTTTGAGGCCGTTATTGAAGGCCTTTGCACTTAAGATGGGTCGCTGCATACTTTGCACTTCAGAACAAAAGCGTCATGCTCTTAATTTTCGTGGTGAAGAAAAGGGGTATGGCGGTGTAGCCAAAATTCTTGGACGCTCTTGAAACTTTGTGGTAAATTCATTAAAAAAAAAAAAATTTAAAAAACGAGGAAAAGCAAAAAAACACACCAAGTGATGATGATCATATAAAGATAATGCCCAAAAAGTACCTATTTAAATCTTTGAGGACAATAGCTGCCGAAATGGGCAACATATATCTTCCCGAAATGTTTGATGAAGGTTAGTGTATGTATAGCTTTCTGGTAGATTAGAGAGTAAGGTTCCACTTCTTCGTAAGAAAAACTAACAAATGAGGAAACATTTACCAAAAATTATGCTTCATGGTTTGGAGAAGAAGGAACCAAAAAGTGGAGAAATATACTATGGATTGACGAAACTAAAATTGATTTGTTCCCCAGTGATACTGCAAGGAATGTTCGTCGTCCTAAAGGGAAGGATTTCGACCAGCGCTACATAAAGAACACCGTAAATCATGTAGGTGGAAACATAATGGTTTGGAGATGCTTTTCCTACTACGGGATAAGTCCCATTTTCCGTATTCAGGATATTATGACCCAATTTGAATACGTTGATATTTTGCCAACTATTATGCTACCTTACGCAAGCGATAAAATGCCTTTAATTTTGCAGTTCCAACAGGATAATGACCCCAGACATTCTTCGAAGTTGGTCAAAACTTGGTTTAGGAGCCACAATATTGGATGCTTGTCATGACCCTGTCAACTTTCTGATCTCAACCCGAGTCAGAATCTTTGGTCTGAGTTGAAGAAAAGAATTTTAAATCAAATATTCAAAAATAAGGACGATTGGTTGCAAAAAGTGCAACAATCATAGTACGATATCCATTTGGAGGCATGCCAAAATATGGTTGCGTGTATGCCTAGGAAAACACAGACCGTTTTGAACAATAATGGCGGTTATACAGGGTACTGCTTTGTAACAAAATGAGACATTCTCAAAACTGTAATTATATTGTTGGGAATTAAACTATTCCAACATTTAGTTAAGTTATCAATTTGGTTTCAACATCTTAAAATTAAAATTAATTTAACTTCATTAATATTTTTATTTGAGTGTAACATAGTAAACAAATGTTCAAATATTCTGCTGAGTTGCACTTACTACCTTAGTAGAGCAACGGCTGACTACTACCTTAGCATGACATACTTTAATAATTATTTAATTCCTGATTGCTTGCTAAGCAATATTTCGTTTATTTGTTTTTATATTTTACTTTTCATATTTTTGTTGTTATTTTTAACAATTATTGTTAAGCATTTTATTTGTATATAAACTTGAATATTTTAACCAATAAATCAGATGCAATTTGAAATTCAATAAACCGTTTTTGATTTGCTTCTCTATTACACGAGATCTTCAGGTTAAAGTGCTTGAAAGTATCACTACACAATTCCACTAAAGAACACTAGTTTAGGTTCATGCGCCTAAACTAGAATTACACAAATCATTTTGACAAAACATTTGGTGACCCCGACGGTCCGAGCCAGGAACAGAGTCGCATCAGGACATTCTAGCTAGGATTATTTAAAAGTGGTTACGGCAGCCACCACACAGCAACATACAACATTCAGGAGCAGGAGCCAGAACCCGACGGTCCGAGCCAGGAACACTGTCTGCATCAGGAGATTCCAGCTAGGATTATTTAAAAGTGGACACAGCAGCCACAACACAGTACAACCAACCACTGGAGCAGGAGCCAGTGTCCAACATTAAC
Organism: Meiosimyza platycephala; assembly: GCA_963662105.1. Classification (NCBI taxonomy): domain Eukaryota; kingdom Metazoa; phylum Arthropoda; class Insecta; order Diptera; family Lauxaniidae; genus Meiosimyza; species Meiosimyza platycephala. The sequence goes on from OY759208.1 coordinate 64,813,726, forward strand.
AAAGACTATTTCTTAACGTTTTCAAACATCAAAATTCGTCAAAGTTGGTAGTCAACAATTCTGACGAAATGGAAGCGTTAGTCGCCGAGCAAACTTCAACCGGAGGCGAGATACAGAAAATCATCGCAAATAAGAAAGATTCTGCTGACAGGAAGAAAAGCATCAATTATTTTGAAGAGCAAAAGCAGCGTTTGCAGAGTGCCTTCCAACAATTTGAAGCCACAGATGATCAGATTCGGTCACTGCAAGGAGTTCCGAACCATCATGAATATTTCACAACCGGCTACTACGAAAAAATTGTCGAGTTGAGTAAGGAGTATGAAGAAATATTCGACAAGGCTGTACAATCGCTCATAGAAACACCAGGACCTTCGCAGCAGAACCAAAAGAATACCGGCATATACATAGACCACTCAAAACAACTCTGATGACACATTCATGACCATGAGAACGGATTCATCAAAGGCTCAAATGAATGCTGATGACAAAAGTATTGCGATGATAAAAAGGCAAAATTGGTTACAAGAGTCACTCCAACGTCTCTTGTCAAACATATCCACCAAGCCAATAACCGACCAAAATCGTTACTTGGAGTCACTGAACAATTTGTGGCTTCAAATAGAAAACATTCATCTAACCATTTACGAGCAGTGCGATGATCTGCAGAAATATGGTTATGATCTTGAGGCTTACATAACACTGGAACAAGAGGTTCAAGATCAGCGGGCTACTTCCGCAGAACAGAACGTCACTAGGCGGCAGCAAGGTGCGGCTACAAACGACAGCCTCAGCCTTCAACTCCCAAAAGTGACAATACCAAAGTTTGACGGCAATTATGCAACTTGGCAGCAATTTTCTGATTTATTTACGAAGATTATTCACGAACAAGAGCTGCCAGACATACACAAAATGTGATACCTGAAGACGAATATTTCAGGGGAAGCAGAGAGATTAATACGACATCTCACGTTGAGCGAAGCCAATTACTCAACAGCATGGAGATTGATGCAAGAGAGATTCAACAACAAAAGGGTCCTTGTATCGGTACTAGGGATGCCAATTTCCGTGGATTTTTTTGTTCCCGTGGATTTTTTTGATCCCGGGATTTTCGGGATTTGAAAATGCGATCCTGGGATCCCGGGACAGTCCCAGGATTAAGAATTTTTGAAGTTATCAACATAAATGGACCTATACTTCGGGAAAAATTATTTGACTATTTATAACGTGGCAATATTATTTATTTAAAACAATAAATAGAAAAACTAAAAACTTCTTCATAATAGTAAAAAATAATAACAAATTAACATTTCAAAATATAAATTTTTGTTATGTAACACGAAGTCTTTTCTTTATGAATAATATTTTTATAAAATTAAATTGCATATAAGACTTCCTATTCTTTTTTAAAATATGAAAAATATTAAAGCCTTCAGTGTATCATCCTCCAAACGTGACCTAAAATTGTTACAAACACTTTTCGGCTGAATTTTTGCCAGGAAGTTAAAAGCTTTTTGTAAATAGAAGTCCCTGTCCCCACCAACTAATTATATCTATTTCTTTATTTAGAGCTTCAAGTAAAGAATAAATTGTCCTATTACAATAATTTTGCGAAGTGTTATTCAAAACAAAATTTAATTTTTCTTTTAAACTTTTTTAAGTTTCTTATTTCAGTGAAATCATTATCATTCAAACTTAGTCTCGTTTTCGAATCTGAACAAAATACCATATACATAACTGTTTTTTTATAATTTTTAGTGATGTGGCTTTGGAAAAGTCAAACTTAAGCTTGTAAATATTGTCAGGATTCATTAAAAATAAAAATGTCAGATAAAACTGTTATTCTTTGTTCTATAATTTTATTAAACAAAAGATTGTTAATAGGAGATTTATTTTGCTTGATTTCGTCTAGCATGAAATTTAATGCTATGTCGCATTTATATAAATCCATATCAAGAGCACATATGGTTTCAATAGTTATTTTAGTGGGTTGAAGTACAATTTCTATATCTTTTAAGACTTTGAATTCACTATCCAGCAAGTTAAAAATCTATAGTAACTTTTTCATACAATTTCAAGCAAAATAAATCGTTGTGAAATCAGCTGTAAAACGAAAAAGTGTTGCGAAACACATGTTAAATTAATTTCGGGATTCAATTGAACTAATCCCGGGATTTTCGGGACTGGAAAAAGGCCGGGATCCCGGGATTGGCATCGCTAATCGGCACTCATTCAAAAATTAGTTGACCATCCAACAACAACCTCTGACCCTAAAGCCATTAAAAACTTCCACGATTGTATTCAGGAAAATTTATTGACCATCAACAATCTAGGCATCAGGACAGATTCCTGGGATCCACTTTTACTTCACATATTGGTAAAGAAGTTGGATCGTCATACTCATATATTGTATGAGCAGGCCCTAGAAAATCCCAAAGAAATGCAGACAATTCATATATTTCTGCATTTTCTAAAAAATCGTTTTCAAACGTTAGAAACTCTGGGAAGCAACCAATCGTCAACTCATGCTAAGCCAAATTTCGGTACAGCAAAATCATTGACTACGTTTACAAAAAATAGTCAAACAACGACTTGCCCAGCATGCAAGCAGAGTCATCCAATTTTCAGTTGTGAAATGTTTCTGAAAATGACTGCCAACCAACGACTCAATTTAATACAACAACCAAAAAGATGCGATAACTGCCTTAAGGTTGGCCATTCTGCGAAAAATTGTTCTTCAAGAAACTGTTTCAAATGCCAAAAAAGACATAACACTTTGCTACACTTAGACCTGAAGCAGCTTACAACACCACCAAAAGATGGTTATACTGAGGCCACACAGCCAGGGAAGGCGCATACAAAGCAGGATTCTATGGGAAATTCAGTGACACTTACAGCATCAAAAGTTGAACAAACAGCAAACCAACAAAGTTATGTAATGCTTGCCACAGCCAAAGTAAAAGTGCCAGCACAGAACGGGACTTGCTGCGAAGTGAGAGCAATTTTAGACTCAGGCTCCCAAGTAAATCTGGTAACAGAACAGTTGGAACGAAAACTTATAGTAAAACCAGCTCGTACGTCATTATGCATTGAGGGCATAGGGAAAAAATTTCAAAATTATTCCCAACGAATAACACTCAACTTGGAATCAACTAAAGGCTCGTACACAACAACAATGGAAGCTTATGTTTTGCCTCAAATCGTGCCAGCACAACCAGCATGCAAAGTAAACACTACAAAATGGCACATTCCTGATAACATTTTGTTGGCAGATCCAACATTCGGCCAGCCAGGACGAGTAGACATTTTACTTGGTGCAGAACTATACTTTGACTTATTAAAAAGTGGTCAAATTCATTTATCTACAGAGCTACCCACTTTACAAAACACAGCATGGGTAGTCGGCCGCAAGATCAGTCGTCAGCAAGTTGACAAGGCAGTATGTGCAGTTCTAGATGGAGAAAGAATAGACAACTTGCTACAAAATTTTTAGAAGTTAGACGAACCTGAAGATTCTGGGCCTAACCTGTCGCATAATGATAAACAGTGCGAAAATTACTTCATTAATACAACAGAAAGAAATTATGATGGACGATTTGTGGTTCAACTGCCATTTCAAGAAAACCCATCAACATTAGGAGACTCAAGAACTCAAGCTCTCCGCAGGTTCCTTTCGTTAGAAAAACGGCTAGAAAGGGTACCATTCATCAAACAAGAATACATTAACTTCATGACACAATATGAAGACTTAGGACACATGATTAATATCAATTCAGAAGAAATTATGTGTCCACAATACTTTATTCCTCATCACTATGTACTTAAGCCGGATAGCAGCACTCAAAGCTACGCGTTGTGTTTGACGCATCAGCAAAATCGTCATCCGGGCGATCATTGAATGACCTATTGCACACTGGTCCTACAGTTCAGAGTGAACTATTTACAATACTGCTTCGTTTTCGATTATCCAAATATGTTTTCACGACTGACGTGGAGAAAATGTATAGGCAAATTATGATCGACGAGGCCGATCAAAGGTTTCAATTAATTATTTGGAGAACGTCACAGAACGATCCATTGAAAATATACAAACTAAAAACTGTCACATATGGAACTTTAGCTGCTCCATATTTAGCGACCAAATGCTTGCAACAACTTGCAGAAAAGAATAGGTCTAGCTACCCATTGGGAGCGCAACTTTTGCATGAAGATTTTTATGTTGACGATGGCGTTAGTGGTGCAGACAACCTCAGTACAGCCATAGAAATGCAGCAACAGCTAACACAGCTCCTGAGTAGTGCAGGGCTTAAATTGCGCAAATGGTGTGCCAACCATCCTCAATTACTTCAAGGGATACCAGTAGAAGACCAAGAAGTCAACTTGGATTTTGAAGAAACATCAATAAAAACACTTGGACTCACATGGATGCCAAAATCAGACGTTTTTTGCATAAAAACAGGCAGTTTGGACAATTCGAGAGTCACAAAACGCACAGTAATATCAGACCTCGCAAAGATTTTCGATCCCTTAGGACTGGTAGGCCCAGTTGTTGTGTCAGCGAAAATATTCATTCAACAACTATGGCAACTCCAACTAAACTAGGATGATGAACTGCCAGGAGACTTAAGTACGTCATGGCTGAAATTCAGAGAAGGACCGAGAATAACAAGACAATAAGAAAATAGAGCGACATATTTTTAGCCAAGAAAAACCCGAATCTATTCAGCTTCATACTTTTGTCGACGCATCAGAAAAGGCATATGGTGCGGCAATATACATGAGAACATTGTCCAAGAACAACACCGTCATCGTAAGACTTTTATGTTCAAAAAGTCGTGTTGCTCCATTGAAAAAACAAACTCTACCACGGCTAGAGTTGTGTGCAGCACTTCTTGGTGCACAATTCACAACAAGAGTAAGCAAAGACTTGAAATTGGAAAATAATTCATCATTCTTTTGGACAGATTCCTCAATAGTATTATCCTGGATCAATTCCAAAACAAGTTTGTTCCACACATTCGTAGCAAATAGAGTGGCTAAGGTTCAGGAAAGCACCACAACAGAAGAATGGGGGCATGTAGGGACCAAAGAAAATCCACCCGATATCGTATCACGGGGACTTACTCCTGAGCATATACATGACAAATGTATGTGGTTTTATGGTCCATTATTTTTAAGCCGAAACGAAGCACATGGCCAAAATCACTTGATCACAATTTAGCAATTGAATGTGGCACGGAACGCAGGCAGCAGAAACCAATTGTCGCAGTTGCTGCCAGTATACCAAAATGTCAGATCAGGAAATTCGTTCACAAAATTAAAGCGAATTGTTGGATATGTTCTCAGATTTATCCAACACGCAAGGGATCCAAACAATAAACAGTCATCTTTGGTTCTAAGCGCAATCAAACTAGAATCTGCACTGAATATTATTATAAAATCTGTGCAACAAACCGAATTTAAAGAAGAAATGCACCAGATAACTAGCAATGGAGCAGTGAACAAAGACAGCACTTTAATAAGTTTGAGCCCTTTTATAGATGACAATGGGTTATTACGAGTCGGAGGACGATTACACTCATCAAGTCTATCTTTCAACGCCAAACATCCTATGCTGCTTCTTTACAATGACATAATTACAAAGTGTTTCATGTAAAATTTACACGTAAGACACATATATTGTGGACCACAGTTTTGGAGACGCTGGAATATTTGCAGAAACATCAAGGAAGATACTATGGTCATCATCAGGGTCGAATTAAGGCTATATGCCGCCCGTACACCAATAAAATTTTGCCGCCCCCGAAATTTAAAAAAAATTATAAGTAAATTTTTAGTAGTACAAACGCCTGACAACAAAAGCAACCTTAGGAATTTATTAGTTATATGCCATTAAAGTGAACCCCAAGTAACCCCATTAAACGTAGCCTTAAGCTATTTTTTGAACTTTGAAACTGCAAACGAAAGTAACCGAATCGACCCAACTGGTACAATTTTTCGGAGCGAACCGTCTCTTTCAACTTTGAATAAGCAATATTGGATACTGCTGTATTAGCAACACTAGAGGAGCTTGGTTTGAATTTAGAAGATTGCAGAGGTCAATCATACGACAATGCAGCTAATATGTCTGGAGCATATATAGGACTGCAAGCACGTATTCGAGCATTGAATCCCTAAGCTCAGTATGTACCATGTTCCGCACATTCCTTAAATTTAATAGGAGTAAGTGCAGTAGAGTCCTGTTCGGAGGCAGCGAGATTTTTTTCAATGATGCAACAGCTATATAATTTGTTTTCGGCCTCAACAAATAGAAGGAAAATCCTCGAGAATTGTATAAAATCGGGAAGAACTATAAAAAGCCTCTCAACTACCAGATGGTCTGCGCGCCACGATGCATGTAAAAGTTTGTGCGAGTCTTGGAGTGATTTTGGGTGCTGTAACGGCAGAGTGGCATCTAATGTACACTGGCATTGGAATGCGAAAGTCATACCAGAAATTTCAATTTGACATTTTTGGTCTTTCATTCAAAATTTGCTTACGTGCGTTCGGTTCAACAAGAAATGGCTGAACAACGCGTCATTCCGAAATTTCGGTAGCCATTTTGATAAATCAAAAAAACGCGGGAGTTGGTTTTTTGGAGTCAAACGTGACGGTCGTGGAGTAGAGAAAAAAATTGCGAAATATAAAAAATAGCGAGCGTTCTTCTCTGAAGAAAAAAATTACTTTTCCTTAATTCAATTTATCGTATCGTAGTTTAAAAATAACCAGAAATCTATTAGTGTAAGCTGCAGAGTGCAGTTTTTAAATTTTCTTTTAATCTGTTTAAAAAGCTAAGTTTAAGCAAAGTCAAAGTCACACAAGGTTGTAACTAATATTATATATTTATTACGTATGTATATTAGGGTGGTCCAGAAAATCCTTTTTTTTTAGTTTTCAGCTGCCTTCTCGAAACCGTAGGTTCCTTATGGTTTGAAATGAGGATCCTGTTTTTTTCAGAGGAAACAAAAAATTTTTAGAGGTCGCGCTACTCGTTTTTGTATTAAAAATGAAGGTCTCATAACATTTTAATTTTTAAAACATACTAGCTGTTATTTTCTTAAAGCTTTTATTTGCTGAAAATGTTATGTTATGCACGCAATTTCAAATTTTTTTAGATAAAAAAAAAACAAAATGGCGACTGCACAAGTGTTAAACATAGCAAATACATAGGAACCATATCATATAAGTACCAATATGTACCCTTAAACATTTTTGTTCAGGTTCGCCAAAATTCAAGGATACTCTCCACACCACAGGGAAGGAATGTGATATAACGAATTGTTTTAAAAATTCAATGTAAAACTGTGAAAAATCAAAGAAACAAATTTTGTTTATTTTTGTAAGAAAAGTACTTATAACACATAACACAGGCTGACAAATTTTTAAACCAGAGACCAGACCTATCGTACCCGAAGGACTTTGATGCGCTGAACCTGAATCTGAGCTCAGAATTTCTCCTATACGTCAGGTTTCTGAGAAATTCTAACCTAAAAGTGCAAAAAACACGGTTTTTGGCTATATTTGAGCTTATTTTACATCGCGAATAAAATTGATTTTCCAAAACTGGTTGCGGAATTTGAAAGTATTACTCTTACCCTTCAAAACCCATTTTAAATTTTGTCGATTTCTCTTTTAATAACCGAAATATCATAAATTTAAATTTATGTAGATCTGTATGTAAGCCTATGTAATAAATTTCAAGTTTTGATATTTCGGACACAAAAAAAGTTATCGATATAATCTAAAAAAGGTTTTGAAGGGTAAGAGTAATACTTTCAGATGCCGTAACAAATTTTGGAAAAAAAAATTTATTCGCAATGTAAAATAAGCTCAAATATAGCCAAAAACCGTGTATTTTGCACTTTTAGGTTAGAATATCTCAAACACCTGACATATATGAGAAATTCTGAGCTCGGATTTGGGTTCAGCGCATCAAAGTCCTTCGGTTACGATAGGTCTGGTCTCTGGTTTAAAAATTTGTCAGCCTGTGTTATAAGTACTTTTCTTACAAAAATAAATAAAATTTGTTTCTTTGATTTTTCACAGTTTTACATTGAATTTTTAAAACAATTCGTTATATCACATTCCTTCCCTGTGGTGTGGAGAGTATCCTTGAATTTTGGCGAACCTGAAAAAAAATGTTTAAGGGTACATATTGGTACTTATATGATATGGTTCCTATGTACATATTTGCTATGTTTAACACCTGTGCAGACGCCATTTTTTTTTTTTTGTATCTAAAAAAATTTGAAATTGCGTGCATAATATTAGATAACGTTTTCAGCAAATAAAAGCTTTAAGAAAATAACAGCTAGTATGTTTTAAAAATTAAAATGTTATGAGACCTTCATTTTTAATACAAAAACGAGTAGCGCGACCTCTAAAAATGTTTTGTTTCCTCTGAAAAAAATAGGATCCTCATTTCAAACCATAAGGAACCTATGGCTTCGAGAAGGCGGTTGAAAACTAAAAAAAGGAATTTCTGGACCACCCAAATGTATATAAATAACCTCAAATTAAGTTCTATAATACTTAAAAACAAGTATAAAAAAAAAACAAAAGTGCAAATAAGTAGGAAACTTAAAAATAATTGAAATTTTAACGAATGCCGCTACAATTTGAAGTGTCAAAAACAAAACAAAACAAAACCAAGAAAGCCAGCAACGACAACAATAATTTCAAAATTGTCCACCTTAAATCCAACAAATTGGTATCAAAATAATAACAATTACAATTTGTACAACTATAAAAAAAAAATAATGAAAATAACACAAAATTATTATAAAACATAACAACTTTAATAAAACGTGTTCGCGGAAGAGCTAGCGCTCCACACTACACATATTTAAAAACAATAACCACTACATAAACCACAAACACATGCAAAGAAAAAAAAATTTTGACTGTAAGAACAAAAATAGATAAGATAAAAGTTTAACCGAAAGAGAAAAAAAATGAAAAGGAAAAATTTGATAAAGAAAACTTGAAAAAAAAAAAATGTCTTAAATAAAAATGAAAACAAGAAATAACTTTGACAAAAATGAACACATTATAAACAACATCCCATAAGGTAACAACAATAGTAACAATAACAACTCTAAAAATAATAAACACTACATAAACCACATCACACAACTTTAACAACAAACAATCAACAACTTTAACAAACACCGCCTAAACAACATCTTTAAAACTACACAACAGCAACAGTATGCGACACCAACTTCGGAAAGCTGTGAGGGCCTATCAATATAAACTGCAATTAAAATATTCTAAACTTTAATATATTTGGGTTAAGTTTTTCAAAATGATAACGCATTCTTTTTTTTATTAAATGAATAGTTGGTGAAAAGTTGCCTGCAACTTAGTAAGAAATTTTTGACATAAAAACTTTTGAAACACCACTGGCGTGTTTCTTGTTGTTTGTATTCTGAACCTTTCCATAGTCGAATTTCGAAACTACTGAAACATAATTTTACCCTTCGACTGATTGTATAGGTCATATACAGATATCGAATTGGTAGTTCTGTCTTTTCTGAAGAAGATCATCACACGAGGTAGTTCACTGTCTTATCCAAGCGACCTGTGAAAATCAAAAAAGTTTTAATTGATTCTAGAACAAATTTGCGCAAAGCAAAATCTAATTTAAAAGTTTAAAATTATATCGCGTCTATAAACGTAAAGTTGGGCGAACAGACAAATAAAATTGGAGCAGAAGCAACGGAAGAACGGGAAGAATTCGGACGGACGAATTTATCAAAATTGGTTTACATGCATAAATGCCTCAAAATAAAATGCAAAATTTGCATCCAAAGATCGGTGTGAAGAGCACAGAGGAATACCTGGAAGGAACAACGTTTTAAACAAAACCATTTTATTACAGCTGAAATGTTGTTGCAGTTATAACCAAAATTACGTAGAAAAACAAAAAAAAAATGAGTAGAAAAAGTACAAAGTTACTATAGGAAATTGGATAGAAAGAACAAGAAACATAGTAAAAAGACATAGTAGTGAGATATTAGAAAAAAAATTAATATTAAGATTAAAATTAAATTTGGAAAAAAGTGTTAAAATCATATTAGTTAAAAAAGAAAAAAAAAACAATTGCAAACATATATTTAAACAAAAAAAAAAAAATATATACTAAAGTTAAGAAAAAAAACACATAATTGGTAAAATCGAAAAAAAAACAGTCAAACATGTAGAGAAAGACAGAAAAAAAATCAACAAACAACAACAACAATTGCAATTTTGCAAAAAAAAATTCTTAAAATTTAAAGAGAAATTTTCTAATTCATAATTTTACATTTGAAGGTAGCATAGAATTATTTCATAGGACCAGATTAATAAGATATAAAAACATTTCCTAATAGCACACGACATATCACCACCTTGGAAGGTACCTTTCATCGCTGGATATCAAAGTAAGTGTTCATGAAATTCAATAAGATATAAGATGGCTCTCAATAAGATAAAGTTGTATAGCAATAGGCGCCTAACAGTGGCAGATCGGCCGTTCCCCTGCAACATAGAAAAAAATATTTTATTTTTGCAGTGGGTTCGTATGTGCGGCGCAACGCGTCAATAGAGCGCAAGCAGCAGTCATACTTATCCACAGTGGTGAGTATGGTCGTTGCAAGTATGCTTGTAGTCTTGTGAAGATCTGCTGTGGTTAGTTTGTGCGTGGGAGTAGGAGCATATGTAGCATCGAACATGTTTGGCATGTTTAATTCTCTGATTTGATTTTAAAATTACTGAGATTGGCAGACTAAAGAAAAATTAATGAGTAGAAGTTAAAAGTATGCATGTGTTATTGTTCTCGTATGTTGCAATTGATTTTTTCTTATTTTTTATTCTGCTTTTGCATAATTTGGTAACATTGGTATAACATTTTGAAATAATTTTGTGTAAAGATTTTTCGCGCTGAGTTAACTTTAGTTTTAATTAGTTCGCTGGAAAGCTATGACTTAAAAGATAGGAGTAGAGTTTCTTTTTGAAATTAGAATCTTAGTGTTAGATATTAAGGGTTTTCGAACAGGCTTATAAATAATTTTTCCTCAGTAAAGTATGGTTAAGAATAACATGAAAAAAGGAAATTATTTGTAAACATTATTAAGTTTAAGCGAAGTTGCATAAAATGTGAACCTTGTTTTTTTTATTCAGCAACCAAACAATTATAAATATAATTATAAGTAAAAAAAAAATATGAATATTGTGAAATAAAAGAACAGACATAAGAATGAGATAATTCTTTTTTTAATTTTGCACATGTAAGGCATCGGAAGGTAGGGCTAGTGATTTGCAGAGGGCTAAAAGGAGAACGCAGAAACTTTTAGCAGGATGGGTGGGTGAAGAACACGGTGGCCATAACATCTGGCGTCACCATATTAACTTTTGCGGTTGGTGGTTGTTAACTTAAAATTAGTCAGTCTTTCGGCCTCAATAATTTTATGTTTTGTCGATAAATCTCTGTTTTTTTTTATTTCTCGTAACCTACCTCAATAATCATCTACCGAGCAAAACCCACCCCAATGCCCTGAGCACGGTCGGCACCCAAAACAGAGTACGCTCCTAAAACAGGTCAAGTAGTTGGTACGTTACAGATTTTGGCGCCCAACGTGGGGCCGATAGACCATTTCTGACACTTTGTCAGTCCCCTACCGTTAGCATTTTTTTGTAGTTTCCGATTTATGGCTTGAAATTTTTCCATTATTGGATTGCTGCCAGCTGGATATTTTTCGGTTTACGCGGTGTGTTTCAACCATAGATATATTTTTTCGTGAATGTTGCGATTGACATTATTTCGATCTCAATCGCAAATAATTTTCTATGGAAGCAATATACTTAAATAAAATTTTTCATTTGTATATTTCGTTGTATTTTTGCAATGGATCTCTTTCGTTTCAATACCTCGAAATTTCATTTGTACCCCAACCTATTTTTTTTGTAGATGCAGTTAAAAGTTGACAACCTAGAATCAGCAGCGAGTTATATATTTTTACAAGAGCAACTCAGTCTTACCAACTTCGTATAAGTCCTTGCATGTGTAAAATAATTTTGATTAATAATACCGAAACCTTATATTTTTGTTTTAAACCACAAATCTTTAAACTTTGTGCAATTTTGGGTTTGAAAATATTTGTCTTTAAAGAATTTGATTTTTTGTTCGTGGAAAATATAATAATTTTTTTTTCATTTGAATAATTTTACAATGGCTGTTCGGTACAGTAACGAAAACCTAGCAAATCTGAATGATGTTTCCGAGGACACATTATGCACAGTTTGCAATGAAAATTTGCAGATTCTCGATGATAAAGTTAAAACAAGATGCAATCATAAGTTTCATCGGACATGCATATTAACTTGGCTCGATGGCAACGAAACTTGTCCAGTATGTAGGCATACAGTCACATCCTCTGACGTAAGTGGCTATCAGTTAGAACCGGCTACCTCAGTTGCGCCAGCTTCTGGCAATACTAATACAAATTTAAATAATTCACGCGGTAGAGGTGGAGCTATTCCAAGAGCTCGTCCTCAGACCAGGTCTTACTCTCGAAACCGTGGTTCATCAAACACCCCTTCGAGATTGTTTGTTCACCAGAACCAAAATAGTTCCGTGGGTTCGAATAATCGTCCTCCTAATGTTTCGATAACTGAAAATCGAGTACAATCTTTAATCCAAGATTCCTTAAATGAATTTCGTTTAGATATTACAACCTCAGTAGCAAATGAACTACGAACTCTTTTTAGAGATTTAAACTTGGCTTCCAATGCAGATGCAACCTTGCCTGCGAATCCAAATTTGAGTGAACCTCTATGGCCACTAGATATGCCTGATTTGCCAGGTCATCCCATAAATAGGTCAGCACAAATCACTGACCAGAACCATAACCTGAGGGGCGATAATTCAAGTATGGACACGCAGAAAATTTCAAATTTAATATCCAATTGGCATATTAAGTTTACAGGTAACTCCAGTGACATCACTGTCGACGATTTCATTTATAGGGTAAACGCCCTTACTAACCAGTCTCTACATGAAAATTTTGAAACCCTATGCCAGTATGCCCATTTGTTATTTGGTGGCAAAGCACAGGCATGGTATTGGCGATTTCACCGCCAATCACAAAATGTTGTTTGGGAGGAATTGTGTGAAGCATTGAGAAATAAATATAAGGATTATCTAACAGATTTCGACATAAAAGAGAATATGCGTACTCTTAAGCAAAAACCTAATGAAAGTTTTGACCAGTATCTTGATACAATATTGGCTTTGTCTGATAAATTGGAGCTAGCTATGACTGATCGAGAATTGGTGGAAACAATTTTAAGAAATTTGAAACCAGAATTAAGGCATGAGCTTCTCCACCATAAGATCTCAGATATTTCGTCCTTGCGTTGCGAAGCTCACAAACACGAAAACTTTTTCAAAAATTTTAATGCTAGTTCGCAATCGCATGGTGGCTATCGGAGACGTGTTGTGTCGGAAATCGTAAACGAAAGTGATATGATTAGAGAAAATTCAATTGAAGATTTACTTTCGGTGGCAGAATTTAATTCAAGTGCCCAAATAAAATGTTGGAATTGTGACGAACTTGGTCACAGATATCATGATTGCCTGCAAACGCGCAGAGTTTTCTGTTATGGGTGTGGTACCCTTAACACCTATAAGCCGTCGTACCAGAAGTGTAAACTCGATTCGGAAAACCGATTGGCAGATGTCCGTCGCTTCTCACGCGGATATCAACAGCCCCAGCCTCGTCAATAAAAATACTACCACGTATCTCATTAGAAGATACAAAAGAACCGACAGTTCCGAAATTATACCCTATAGTTCCTTATCATATTCGCCTTGCGAATTATAATAAAATTAAATCAAAAATATTTTCTGAAAAATTTTCTACCAGCGCAAATTCACGTTCAGCTCGTCGTATGCGCGAATTTTGGTTGAATAAGAAGAAACTGCGTAAGCACGTAATTTCTTCAATTGTGTATAAAAGTTCTGATGTTCGTCCGTTCACTGAAGTTGAAATATTTAGCAAAAAGTACCTAGCTTTACTCGATAGTGGAGCTAACAAAAGTGTTATTGGCAGCCAACTTGCAACCCAGATCTTGAGTTCTTAAACTTCATTTTCAAAAATTCTTGGCAGTGTTAAAACAGCCGATGGACAGAAGCAGCAAGTGAAGGGCTCAATTAAACTTGAAGTAAAATACAACGATCAAATTGATACATTTGAATTTTTAATTGTGCCAACGATTACCCAGAATATTATATGTGGCATGGATTTTTGGATCCATTTTGGCATTTCTATTTCTAATGTATTTTCGATTAATGAAATAAAATTTCAAACCAATAAGGCAGATTCTAATATTTTGTGTCTAAGCCCAGAACAGCAGCGTCGCTTGTGCTCTGTGGTAGATTCTTTTCCTTCATTTGAAAGAGACGGTTTAGGTAAAACCACACTTATCCAACACGTTATTGATACCGGAAAGGCAAAACCAATTAAACAAAAGTTTTACCCAATTTCCCCTGCGATGGAAAAATTGCTCTGCCAAGAAGTTGATCGTATTATTGCCATGGATGTAATTGAAGAAGCACCAAGCTCTTCATGGTCATCACCTACTGTCCTAATAGTCAAGCCTGAAAAAGTGCGTTTTTGTTTGGATTCCCGCAAACTAAACGAAGTTACGGTGAAGGATTCATATCCGATACCAAACATTGATGGCTTGCTAAGTCGTCTTCCGCCAGTACACTGCATTTCAAAAATTGACCTCAAAGATGCCTTCTGGCAAATTTGTCTTGAGGATCAATCTCGTTTAAAAACAGCATTTACAGTGCAAACAGGCCATTGTATCAATTCAAAAGGATGCCCTTTGGATTGTGCAATGCGCCACAGACTATGTGCCGATTGATGGACATGGTAGTGCCCTACTATATGAAATCACATACTTTTGTATATTTGGATGATTTGTTGGTTATGTCTACGTCATTTGACGAACATCTCGTTCACTTGTCAGAAATTTCGTCTCGATTACGCATGTCTGGATTGACAATAAATGTTGCAAAAAGTAATTTTTGTTTGAGCTCTACCAAATACCTTGGCTATATTGTTGGTCATGGTACCCTTCAGGTCAATCCTGAAAAAGTTAGCGCCATAACCCAGTACCCGATACCTACAACTGTTCCACAATTACGAAAATTTTTAGGAATGTCAAATTGGTATAGACGCTTCATACCAGATTATTCTAGTATTACCTTTCATCTTACCGAATTATTGAAAAATGCAAAAAGATTTGTTTGGAATCCCCAAGCACAAGAATCTTTTGAAAATTTAAAGCGAAAACTTACGTCTGCGCCTTTGCTTGTCCATCCGGATTACGCAAAGCCATTTATAGTACAGTGTGACGCCAGCCAATTTGGTGTGGGTGGGTTGCTTGCTCAACAGGACGATGATGGCAATGAAAGGCCTATCGCATATATGTCAAAAAAATTGAACCAAGCGCAACGCAACTACACTGTCACCGAGTTGGAGTGCTTGGCCGTCATGGAGGCAATAAAGCGTTTTCGGATGTAGATAGAAGGACACGAATTTAAAGTTGTTGCAGACCATTCTAGCTTACGCAGGCTAATGCAGCAAAAAGACTTGAGTAGAAAATTGGCTAGATGGGCGATAAAACTACAAGGATATAACTTTTCTATTGAACACCGCAAAGGTACCGAGAATGTTGTCGCTGATACGTTATCGAGATCACAAGAAACTGAAAATGAAATTGCACTAGTTGATTTGAAAATTTTTCCTACCATTGATTTAAATGCCCGTGATTTTTATTCCAAGGCATATATAGATTTAAAGAATAAATATATTGCAGCAAATTTGCCAGATTTTCAAGTAATTGACCAATATATTTATCATCGCACAGAATTCTCCACAGGTGATGAAAGTGTTGATGATAATGCTTGGAAACTTTTCGTGCCAGTAGAGTTGCGCGAAAGCGTTATTCGTGCTGCACATGACCAACCATCTGCGTCCCATGGTGGTATAGCCAAAACGGTTGAACGTATTCGGCGAAGTTTCTTTTGGCCAGGTTTGGTTGTGCAAACACGGGAATATATCAAAAATTGCGAGTTGTGTAATACGTCAAAAGTACCTAAACGTATTCTTCGTCCTCCAATGGGAAAATTGATGGAAAGCGAAAGACCGTTCCAAAGGCTATATATTGATTTGATTGGCCCATTTCCGCGATCAAAAAAAGGTTTTATTGGTATCTTAATAGTATTGGACCATTTATCCAAATTTACATTTTTGAAACCACTGAAAAAATTTACTTCTATTTTAATCACGGAATTTTTAAAAGAAAGCGTATTTGATTGCTTCGGGGTTCCCGAAACCATAGTGACTGACAATGGTAGTCAGTTCAAAAGTCATGAATTTGAATCATTCCTGTCTAAATATGGTGTAGTACATACTTGCACAGCAGTATATTCGGCACAATCGAACGCTAGCGAACGCGTGAATCGGTCAATTAATGAGGCTTTGAGATCCTATATTAGGAAAGACCAACGAGAATGGGATTCATATTTGAGCAGCATCAACTGCGCTTTGAGAAATAGCATTCACCAATCGATAGGAGTATCACCATATTTCGTTGTGTTTGGACAAAACATGATTTCCCATGGCGATGATTTCAAATTGCTTAGAAATTTAGAATTAATAGAAGACTATTCAGCTAAATTTTCAAAAGAAGACCAGTTTCAAATTATTCGCAACAAAATTAAAGAGAACATCGAAAAGGCACACAAAAAGAATACGAAAACGTATAATCTTCGTTCACGCGAACGCAAATTTCATGTGGGCCAAATGGTAGTCAGACGTAATTTTACACAAAGTAACCTAGCGGAAAGATTCAATGCTAAACTTGCACCAACAGGTATTAGATCCCGCATTAAAGCAATACTTGGTAACGAGTATTATACGTTAGAAGATTTAAATGGAAAAACGCTCGGGAATTACCATGCGAAAGATATCTGGTGAGCCATAAAAAAAAAAAAATGATAAGAGCAATTTAATAAATATCTAATAGAATTGATAGACTTTTTTCAGCTCCAACTTTGAAGAAATGCTCAAATTAGTACCTGTTTTGTGAGGGCATATCAATATAAACTGCAATAAAAATATTCTAAACTTTAATATATTTGGGTTAAGTTTTTCAAAATGATAACGCATTCTTTTTTTTTTATTAAATGAATAGTTGGTGAAAAGTTGCCTGCAACTTAGTTAGAAATTTTTGACATAAAAACTTTTGAAACACCACTGGCGTGTTTCTTGTTGTTTGTATTCTGAACCTTCCCATAGTCGAATTTTGAAACTACTGAAACATAATTTTACCCTTCGACTGATTGTATAGGTCATATACAGATATCGAATTGGTTGTTCTGTCTTTTCTGAAGAAGATCATCACACGAGGTAGTTCACTGTCTTATCCAAGCGACCTGTGAAAATCAAAAAAGTTTTAATTGATTCTAGAAAAAATTTGCGCAAAGCAAAATCTAATTTAAAAGTTTAAAATCATATCGCGTCTATAAACGTAAAGTTGGGCGAACAGACAAATAAAATTGGAGCAGAAGCAACGGAAGAACGGGAAGAATTCGGACGGACGAATTTATCAAAATTGGTTTACATGCATAAATGCCTCAAAATAAAATGCAAAATTTGCATCCAAAGATCGGTGTGAAGAGCACAGAGGAATACCTGGAAGCAACAACGTTTTAAACAAAACCATTTTATTGCAGCTGAAATTTTGTTGCAGTTATAACCAAAATTACGTAGAAAAACAAAAAAAAAATTAGTAGAAAAAGTACAAAGTTACTATAGGAAATTGGATAGAAAGAACAAGAAACATAGTAAAAAGACATAGTAGTGAGATATTAGAAACCAAATCGTGAATTAGAAAACAAATTAATATTAAGATTAAAATTAAATTTGGAAAAAAGTGTTAAAATCATATTAGTTAAAAAAGAAAAAAAAAACAATTGCAAACATATATTTAAACAAAAAAAATATATATACTAAAGTTAAGAAAAAAAACACATAATTGGTAAAATCGAAAAAAAAAACAGTCAAACATGTAGAGAAAGACAGAAAAAAAATCAACAAACAACAACAACAATTGCACTTTTGCACAAACAAACAAAAAAAAAAAATTCTTAAAATTTAAAGAGAAATTTACTAATTCATAATTTTACATTTGAAGGTAGCATAGAATTATTTCATAGGGCCAGATTAATAAGATATAAAAACATTTCCTAATAGCACACGACATATCACCACCTTGGAAGGTACCTTTCATCGCTGGATATCAAAGTAAGTGTTCATGAAATTCAATAAGATATAAGATGGCTCTCAATAAGATAAAGTTGTATAGCAATAGGCGCCTAACAGTGGCAGATCGGCCGTTCCCCTGCAACATAGAAAAAAATATTTTATTTTTGCAGTGGGTTCGTATGTGCGGCGCAACGCGTCAATAGAGCGCAAGCAGCAGTCATACTTATCCACAGTGGTGAGTATGGTCGTTGCAAGTATGCTTGTAGTCTTGTGAAGATCTGCTGTGGTTAGTTTGTGCGTGGGAGTAGGAGCATATGTAGCATCGAACATGTTTGGCATGTTTAATTCTCTGTTTTGATTTTAAAATTACTGAGATTGGCAGACTAAAGAAAAATTAATGAGTAGAAGTTAAAAGTATGCATGTGTTATTGTTCTCGTATGTTGCAATTGATTTT
Organism: Meiosimyza platycephala; assembly: GCA_963662105.1. NCBI lineage: Eukaryota > Metazoa > Arthropoda > Insecta > Diptera > Lauxaniidae > Meiosimyza > Meiosimyza platycephala. Next base: position 64,832,540 of record OY759208.1, read on the forward strand.
TTTTTATTTTTTATTCTGCTTTTGCATAATTTGGTAACATTGGTATAACATTTTGAAATAATTTTGTGTAAAGATTTTTCGCGCTGAGTTAACTTTAGTTTTAATTAGTTCGCTGGAAAGCTATGACTTAAAAGATAGGAGTAGAGTTTCTTTTTGAAATTAGAATCTTAGTGTTAGATATTAAGGGTTTTTGAACAGGCTTATAAATAATTTTTCCTCAGTAAAGTATGGTTAAGAATAACATGAAAAAAGGAAATTATTTGTAAACATTATTAAGTTTAAGCGAAGTTGCATAAAATGTGAACCTTGTTTTTTTTATTCAGCAACCAAACAATTATAAATATAATTATAAGTAAAAAAAAAATATGAATATTGTGAAATAAAAGAACAGACATAAGAATGAGATAATTCTTTTTTTAATTTTGCACATGTAAGGCATCAGAAGGTAGGGCTAGTGATTTGCAGAGGGCTAAAAGGAGAACGCAGAAACTTTTAGCAGGATGGGTGGGTGAAGAACACGGTGGCCATAACATCTGGCGTCACCATATTAACTTTTGCGGTTGGTGGTTGTTAACTTAAAATTAGTCAGTCTTTCGGCCTCAATAATTTTATGTTTTGTCGATAAATCTCTGTTTTTTTTTATTTCTCGTAACCTACCTCAATAATCATCTACCGAGCAAAACCCACCCCAATGCCCTGAGCACGGTCGGCACCCAAAACAGAGTACGCTCCTAAAACAGGTCAAGTAGTTGGTACGTTACAGATTTTGGCGCCCAACGTGGGGCCGATAGACCATTTCTGACACTTTGTCAGTCCCCTACCGTTAGCATTTTTTTGTAGTTTCCGATTTATGGCTTGAAATTTTTCCATTATTGGATTGCTGCCAGCTGGATATTTTTCGGTTTACGCGGTGTGTTTCAACCATAGATATATTTTTTCGTGAATGTTGCGATTGACATTATTTCGATCTCAATCGCAAATAATTTTCTATGGAAGCAATATACTTAAATAAAATTTTTCATTTGTATATTTCGTTGTATTTTTGCAATGGATCTCTTTCGTTTCAATACCTCGAAATTTCATTTGTACCCCAACCTATTTTTTTTGTAGATGCAGTTAAAAGTTGACAACCTAGAATCAGCAGCGAGTTATATATTTTTACAAGAGCAACTCAGTCTTACCAACTTCGTATAAGTCCTTGCATGTGTAAAATAATTTTGATTAATAATACCGAAACCTTATATTTTTGTTTTAAACCACAAATCTTTAAACTTTGTGCAATTTTGGGTTTGAAAATATTTGTCTTTAAAGAATTTGATTTTTTGTTCGTGGAAAATATAATAATTTTTTTTTCATTTGAATAATTTTACAATGGCTGTTCGGTACAGTAACGAAAACCTAGCAAATCTGAATGATGTTTCCGAGGACACATTATGCACAGTTTGCAATGAAAATTTGCAGATTCTCGATGATAAAGTTAAAACAAGATGCAATCATAAGTTTCATCGGACATGCATATTAACTTGGCTCGATGGCAACGAAACTTGTCCAGTATGTAGGCATACAGTCACATCCTCTGACGTAAGTGGCTATCAGTTAGAACCGGCTACCTCAGTTGCGCCAGCTTCTGGCAATACTAATACAAATTTAAATAATTCACGCGGTAGAGGTGGAGCTATTCCAAGAGCTCGTCCTCAAACCAGGTCTTACTCTCGAAACCGTGGTTCATCAAACACCCCTTCGAGATTGTTTGTTCACCAGAACCAAAATAGTTCCGTGGGTTCGAATAATCGTCCTCCTAATGTTTCGATAACTGAAAATCGAGTACAATCTTTAATCCAAGATTCCTTAAATGAATTTCGTTTAGATATTACAACCTCAGTAGCAAATGAACTACGAACTCTTTTTAGAGATTTAAACTTGGCTTCCAATGCAGATGCAACCTTGCCTGCGAATCCAAATTTGAGTGAACCTCTATGGCCACTAGATATGCCTGATTTGCCAGGTCATCCCATAAATAGGTCAGCACAAATCACTGACCAGAACCATAACCTGAGGGGCGATAATTCAAGTATGGACACGCAGAAAATTTCAAATTTAATATCCAATTGGCATATTAAGTTTACAGGTAACTCCAGTGACATCACTGTCGACGATTTCATTTATAGGGTAAACGCCCTTACTAACCAGTCTCTACATGAAAATTTTGAAACCCTATGCCAGTATGCCCATTTGTTATTTGGTGGCAAAGCACAGGCATGGTATTGGCGATTTCACCGCCAATCACAAAATGTTGTTTGGGAGGAATTGTGTGAAGCATTGAGAAATAAATATAAGGATTATCTAACAGATTTCGACATAAAAGAGAATATGCGTACTCTTAAGCAAAAACCTAATGAAAGTTTTGACCAGTATCTTGATACAATATTGGCTTTGTCTGATAAATTGGAGCTAGCTATGACTGATCGAGAATTGGTGGAAACAATTTTAAGAAATTTGAAACCAGAATTAAGGCATGAGCTTCTCCACCATAAGATCTCAGATATTTCGTCCTTGCGTTGCGAAGCTCACAAACACGAAAACTTTTTCAAAAATTTTAATGCTAGTTCGCAATCGCATGGTGGCTATCGGAGACGTGTTGTGTCGGAAATCGTAAACGAAAGTGATATGATTAGAGAAAATTCAATTGAAGATTTACTTTCGGTGGCAGAATTTAATTCAAGTGCCCAAATAAAATGTTGGAGTTGTGACGAACTTGGTCACAGATATCATGATTGCCTGCAAACGCGCAGAGTTTTCTGTTATGGGTGTGGTACCCTTAACACCTATAAGCCGTCGTACCAGAAGTGTAAACTCGATTCGGAAAACCGATTGGCAGATGTCCGTCGCTTCTCACGCGGATATCAACAGCCCCAGCCTCGTCAATAAAAATACTACCATGTATCTCATTAGAAGATACAAAAGAACCGACAGTTCCGAAATTATACCCTATAGTTCCTTATCATATTCGCCTTGCGAATTATAATAAAATTAAATCAAAAATATTTTCTGAAAAATTTTCTACCAGCGCAAATTCACGTTCAGCTCGTCGTATGCGCGAATTTTGGTTGAATAAGAAGAAACTGCGTAAGCACGTAATTTCTTCAATTGTGTATAAAAGTTCTGATGTTCGTCCGTTCACTGAAGTTGAAATATTTAGCAAAAAGTACCTAGCTTTACTCGATAGTGGAGCTAACAAAAGTGTTATTGGCAGCCAACTTGCAACCCAGATCTTGAGTTCTTAAACTTCATTTTCAAAAATTCTTGGCAGTGTTAAAACAGCCGATGGACAGAAGCAGCAAGTGAAGGGCTCAATTAAACTTGAAGTAAAATACAACGATCAAATTGATACATTTGAATTTTTAATTGTGCCAACGATAACCCAGAATATTATATGTGGCATGGATTTTTGGATCCATTTTGGCATTTCTATTTCTAATGTATTTTCGATTAATGAAATAAAATTTCAAACCAATAAGGCAGATTCTAATATTTTGTGTCTAAGCCCAGAACAGCAGCGTCGCTTGTGCTCTGTGGTAGATTCTTTTCCTTCATTTGAAAGAGACGGTTTAGGTAAAACCACACTTATCCAACACGTTATTGATACCGGAAAGGCAAAACCAATTAAACAAAAGTTTTATCCAATTTCCCCTGCGATGGAAAAATTGCTCTGCCAAGAAGTTGATCGTATTATTGCCATGGATGTAATTGAAGAAGCACCAAGCTCTTCATGGTCATCACCTACTGTCCTAATAGTCAAGCCTGAAAAAGTGCGTTTTTGTTTGGATTCCCGCAAACTAAACGAAGTTACGGTGAAGGATTCATATCCGATACCAAACATTGATGGCTTGCTAAGTCGTCTTCCGCCAGTACACTGCATTTCAAAAATTGACCTCAAAGATGCCTTCTGGCAAATTTGTCTTGAGGATCAATCTCGTTTAAAAACAGCATTTACAGTGCAAACAGGCCATTGTATCAATTCAAAAGGATGCCCTTTGGATTGTGCAATGCGCCACAGACTATGTGCCGATTGATGGACATGGTAGTGCCCTACTATATGAAATCACATACTTTTGTATATTCGGATGATTTGTTGGTTATGTCTACGTCATTTGACGAACATCTCGTTCACTTGTCAGAAATTTCGTCTCGATTACGCATGTCTGGATTGACAATAAATGTTGCAAAAAGTAATTTTTGTTTGAGCTCTACCTAATACCTTGGCTATATTGTTGGTCATGGTACCCTTCAGGTCAATCCTGAAAAAGTTAGCGCCATAACCCAGTACCCGATACCTACGACTGTTCCACAATTACGAAAATTTTTAGGAATGTCAAATTGGTATAGACGCTTCATACCAGATTATTCTAGTATTACCTTTCATCTTACCGAATTATTGAAAAATGCAAAAAGATTTGTTTGGAATCCCCAAGCACAAGAATCTTTTGAAAATTTAAAGCGAAAACTTACGTCTGCGCCTTTGCTTGTCCATCCGGATTACGCAAAGCCATTTATAGTACAGTGTGACGCCAGCCAATTTGGTGTGGGTGGGTTGCTTGCTCAACAGGACGATGATGGCAATGAAAGGCCTATCGCATATATGTCAAAAAAATTGAACCAAGCGCAACGCAACTACACTGTCACCGAGTTGGAGTGCTTGGCCGTCATGGAGGCAATAAAGCGTTTTCGGATGTAGATAGAAGGACACGAATTTAAAGTTGTTGCAGACCATTCTAGCTTACGCAGGCTAATGCAGCAAAAAGACTTGAGTAGAAAATTGGCTAGATGGGCGATAAAACTACAAGGATATAACTTTTCTATTGAACACCGCAAAGGTACCGAGAATGTTGTCGCTGATACGTTATCGAGATCACAAGAAACTGAAAATGAAATTGCACTAGTTGATTTGAAAATTTTTCCTACCATTGATTTAAATGCCCGTGATTTTTATTCCAAGGCATATATAGATTTAAAGAATAAATATATTGCAGCAAATTTGCCAGATTTTCAAGTAATTGACCAATATATTTATCATCGCACAGAATTCTCCACAGGTGATGAAAGTGTTGATGATAATGCTTGGAAACTTTTCGTGCCAGTAGAGTTGCGCGAAAGCGTTATTCGTGCTGCACATGACCAACCATCTGCGTCCCATGGTGGTATAGCCAAAACGGTTGAACGTATTCGGCGAAGTTTCTTTTGGCCAGGTTTGGTTGTGCAAACACGGGAATATATCAAAAATTGCGAGTTGTGTAATACGTCAAAAGTACCTACACGTATTCTTCGTCCTCCAATGGGAAAATTGATGGAAAGCGAAAGACCGTTCCAAAGGCTATATATTGATTTGATTGGTCCATTTCCGCGATCAAAAAAAGGTTTTATTGGTATCTTAATAGTATTGGACCATTTATCCAAATTTACATTTTTGAAACCACTGAAAAAATTTACTTCTATTTTAATCACGGAATTTTTAAAAGAAAGCGTATTTGATTGCTTCGGGGTTCCCGAAACCATAGTGACTGACAATGGTAGTCAGTTCAAAAGTCATGAATTTGAATCATTCCTGTCTAAATATGGTGTAGTACATACTTGCACAGCAGTATATTCGGCACAATCGAACGCTAGCGAACGCGTGAATCGGTCAATTAATGAGGCTTTGAGATCCTATATTAGGAAAGACCAACGAGAATGGGATTCATATTTGAGCAGCATCAACTGCGCTTTGAGAAATAGCATTCACCAATCGATAGGAGTATCACCATATTTCGTTGTGTTTGGACAAAACATGATTTCCCATGGCGATGATTTCAAATTGCTTAGAAATTTAGAATTAATAGAAGACTATTCAGCTAAATTTTCAAAAGAAGACCAGTTTCAAATTATTCGCAACAAAATTAAAGAGAACATCGAAAAGGCACACAAAAAGAATACGAAAACGTATAATCTTCGTTCACGCGAACGCAAATTTCATGTGGGCCAAATGGTAGTCAGACGTAATTTTACACAAAGTAACCTAGCGGAAAGATTCAATGCTAAACTTGCACCAACAGGTATTAGATCCCGCATTAAAGCAATACTTGGTAACGAGTATTATACGTTAGAAGATTTAAATGGAAAAACGCTCGGGAATTACCATGCGAAAGATATCTGGTGAGCCATAAAAAAAAAAAAATGATAAGAGCAATTTAATAAATATCTAATAGAATTGATAGACTTTTTTCAGCTCCAACTTTGAAGAAATGCTCAAATTAGTACCTGTTTTGTGAGGGCATATCAATATAAACTGCAATAAAAATATTCTAAACTTTAATATATTTGGGTTAAGTTTTTCAAAATGATAACGCATTCTTTTTTTTTTATTAAATGAATAGTTGGTGAAAAGTTGCCTGCAACTTAGTTAGAAATTTTTGACATAAAAACTTTTGAAACAATACTGGCGTGTTTCTTGTTGTTTGTATTCTGAACCTTCCCATAGTCGAATTTCGAAACTACTGAAACATAATTTTACCCTTCGACTGATTGTATAGGTCATATACAGATATCGAATTGGTTGTTCTGTCTTTTCTGAAGAAGATCATCACACGAGGTAGTTCACTGTCTTATCCAAGCGACCTGTGAAAATCAAAAAAGTTTTAATTGATTCTAGAAAAAATTTGCGCAAAGCAAAATCTAATTTAAAAGTTTAAAATCATATCGCGTCTATAAACGTAAAGTTGGGCGAACAGACAAATAAAATTGGAGCAGAAGCAACGGAAGAACGGGAAGAATTCGGACGGACGAATTTATCAAAATTGGTTTACATGCATAAATGCCTCAAAATAAAATGCAAAATTTGCATCCAAAGATCGGTGTGAAGAGCACAGAGGAATACCTGGAAGCAACAACGTTTTAAACAAAACCATTTTATTGCAGCTGAAATTTTGTTGCAGTTATAACCAAAATTACGTAGAAAAACAAAAAAAAAATTAGTAGAAAAAGTACAAAGTTACTATAGGAAATTGGATAGAAAGAACAAGAAACATAGTAAAAAGACATAGTAGTGAGATATTAGAAACCAAATCGTGAATTAGAAAACAAATTAATATTAAGATTAAAATTAAATTTGGAAAAAAGTGTTAAAATCATATTAGTTAAAAAAGAAAAAAAAAACAATTGCAAACATATATTTAAACAAAAAAAATATATATACTAAAGTTAAGAAAAAAAACACATAATTGGTAAAATCGAAAAAAAAACAGTCAAACATGTAGAGAAAGACAGAAAAAAAATCAACAAACAACAACAACAATTGCACTTTTGCACAAACAAACAAAAAAAAAAAATTCTTAAAATTTAAAGAGAAATTTACTAATTCATAATTTTACATTTGAAGGTAGCATAGAATTATTTCATAGGGCCAGATTAATAAGATATAAAAACATTTCCTAATAGCACACGACATATCACCACCTTGGAAGGTACCTTTCATCGCTGGATATCAAAGTAAGTGTTCATGAAATTCAATAAGATATAAGATGGCTCTCAATAAGATAAAGTTGTATAGCAATAGGCGCCTAACAGTGGCAGATCGGCCGTTCCCCTGCAACATAGAAAAAAATATTTTATTTTTGCAGTGGGTTCGTATGTGCGGCGCAACGCGTCAATAGAGCGCAAGCAGCAGTCATACTTATCCACAGTGGTGAGTATGGTCGTTGCAAGTATGCTTGTAGTCTTGTGAAGATCTGCTGTGGTTAGTTTGTGCGTGGGAGTAGGAGCATATGTAGCATCGAACATGTTTGGCATGTTTAATTCTCTGTTTTGATTTTAAAATTACTGAGATTGGCAGACTAAAGAAAAATTAATGAGTAGAAGTTAAAAGTATGCATGTGTTATTGTTCTCGTATGTTGCAATTGATTTTTTTTTATTTTTTATTCTGCTTTTGCATAATTTGGTAACATTGGTATAACATTTTGAAATAATTTTGTGTAAAGATTTTTCGCGCTGAGTTAACTTTAGTTTTAATTAGTTCGCTGGAAAGCTATGACTTAAAAGATAGGAGTAGAGTTTCTTTTTGAAATTAGAATCTTAGTGTTAGATATTAAGGGTTTTCGAACAGGCTTATAAATAATTTTTCCTCAGTAAAGTATGGTTAAGAATAACATGAAAAAAGGAAATTATTTGTAAACATTATTAAGTTTAAGCGAAGTTGCATAAAATGTGAACCTTGTTTTTTTTATTCAGCAACCAAGCAATTATAAATATAATTATAAGTAAAAAAAAAATATGAATATTGTGAAATAAAAGAACAGACATAAGAATGAGATAATTCTTTTTTTAATTTTGCACATGTAAGGCATCGGAAGGTAGGGCTAGTGATTTGCAGAGGGCTAAAAGGAGAACGCAGAAACTTTTAGCAGGATGGGTGGGTGAAGAACACGGTGGCCATAACATCTGGCGTCACCATATTAACTTTTGCGGTTGGTGGTTGTTAACTTAAAATTAGTCAGTCTTTCGGCCTCAATAATTTTATGTTTTGTCGATAAATCTCTGTTTTTTTTTATTTCTCGTAACCTACCTCAATAATCATCTACGGAGCAAAACCCACCCCAATGCCCTGAGCACGGTCGGCACCCAAAACAGAGTACGCTCCTAAAACAGGTCAAGTAGTCGGTACGTTACAAAGCGTGAGCTCACGAATTTTCATTTTTTTTTATTTAATTATTAATTAGTATTACAAACATTTTAACTCTGTCTAAACACTTATTTTTTTTGTAATTCTTAATATAACTCTTTCCTTACATAATTGATTACTTATGCAAATAAACAATAAAAAAGTTTTGTTTTATGTCAAGAAACATAACTCTGTTAAGAGAAATTACTGTCAATAATACTGGCATAATTATAATATTGTAATGTAACAAAAATATTGACATAAAAACTTTTGAAACACCACTGGCGTGTTTCTTGTTGTTTGTATTCTGAACCTTCCCATAGTCGAATTTCGAAACTACTGAAACATAATTTTACCCTTCGACTGATTGTATAGGTCATATACAGATATCGAATTGGTTGTTCTGTCTTTTCTGAAGAAGATCATCACACGAGATGTAAAAACAAAAACAATCTGCATAAATAAATGCGAAAAATAAATATAATGAAATAAAAATCAAAAATTTTTTGTTAACCTGGCATAAGGAGTAACAATTAAACATAATGGCAGCTTTAAATTCTGCACCGTTTGGCCCTATGTAGAACTAAGCAGATTAGGGTGGACCACGAAAATCGTCCCAAAGGTCCACATAGGTAGGGGGGGGGGTAGAGTAGGGACACGAGCTTAACATCCTTGCTCGTAGGTCAGTCAGGAAGGAAGAATTAGGGAGGCCCATTTTTGTTTAAAAAAATCTATATTTTTTGTTTGGTAACACGTAAATTTTTGGAATTATTTCTTTTCATGCACCAGAGCTCAGCATCCCCACATTATTTGCACGAGTTTTTATTTTTGTAGGTGCAGGTACACCCTGGGTAGCAGCGATCCCACCCCAACATCCCGAAACTCCTAGCATCGGCAAACCAGCTCGTGCAGCCGCTGCCCATGATGTCCGTGTCTAAGCACCCATCACCTAAGGCGATTCCAGTGCCCTACAAAGCATATCAGAGGATAGTTCTGAGAAGCCTTTGACTCGATTAGAGTCCAAGAGTCTTTACGCTTTCTTTAATTCGCTCGATAGTTGCTTCATAGCTCTTTTTAGGAACGACGTATTAAATAGATTTAATATTGTCAGCAACTCACTGCAATTATCTCTGGCTAAATTAAATACTGCAGTATTGAACTGTGAATCTCTAATTGGTTTTTTGTCAGAACTCCGAAACGAAAATTCATTTAATTATTATGAGACTAGAAGTAAAGATAAGAGCCAAATAAAATGTTATACAATGGAAAATAAACGCTCTCGAAAGCGTAAAGCACATTTTGACGAGGAAAACTCCGCGGAAGATTTTCAGTTTTCTGCATCAGAACATTTCCGAGTGAACGTTTATTTTTCAATTTTAGATGTATTGATTCAGAATTTGAAAAAACGCAAAGTTGCTTATGTGGAGATTAATAGAAAATTACGGGTTTCTCGTCTAAATACAACAGATGAGTCTTGATGTGATTGCCAAAGAAGTCGATGAGCTTATACAAATTTATTCTCAAGATTTAGATGATGCCCTCACAATTGAATGCGTGCACTTCGAATTTTACTTAAATTCAATAAAAATCGAAAAACCCACAGCTTTAGATTTATCAAAAATAATCTGTGCGAATAAATTTCAAAATGTCTATCCAAATCTCCATACTGCGTTATGCATGTATTTATGCATGATGGTATCAAATTGTAGTGAGAGCGATCTTTTTCAGTTTTGAAGAGGGTAAAAAATTTCTATCGTTCCACTCAACGCAACGAGCGTCTAAACGCACTCGGTTTGCTGTGCATTGAGGCTGAGCTGAATAAAAATTTTGATTATAACCAGCTTATAGATGAATTCAGCTTACTGAAAACGAGAAAAGTAGCTCTGTAAATATATTTCTGTTTACTTTACGTTAAATAAAAATTTCTTTCTACCACTTCATACTTGGTGTTAATTTTTGGATTTAAAAAAAAAACATTTTTCAAAATTTTGCAGCCCTCGTGGCCTTTCCGCTCATACGCCATGGCGTTGGTGGCGTATGCGGTAATACGGCCCTGGTCATCATCAAGGAGGACACCATACCCCCGCTTCAATGGCCCTTAGGACGAATCCTTAAGGTGCACAAGGGAGACGATGGAATAGTAGTGGATGTTAAAACATCAAGAGGAACCATCAAGCGCCCTATAACTAGATTAGCTCCACTATTTCCAGCAAACGAAGAAAAAGTCTCGCAACAACCACTAAGACGATTCAGATCCAGATCCCTGCCAAGATGTCAAATACATCACCAAACAAAAGAGTCCGAACAACCTCAAGCCCGATTTTACTAACGATTATCATGGCCCTGATGTTGTTACCTCTGGCGCTATGTAATCCAATAAATGTAACTAAGTTTGGCAACAATCTTGGCATATTCTTTGAGTCAATTGGATCCACAAAAATTGCGACAGCTGAATGGAAAATGATAGTCTATTACGATCTAAAACCTTTTTGGACAGAAATGGATGCTCTTCATAATAGAACCATAGCCCTTCAACAATTGTGTAAGGAATAGCAGCAACAATCAGCTTTCGATTCCCTTATCTCACACTTTGAGCATGCAAGTAATAAACTGCTTCAGGACAAAATAATGTCAACAAAACGCCATAAACGAGCAGCAGTCAATTTTATAGGAAACATAGCACGCTCATTATTTGGAGTATTAGATTCAGATTACGCAGAGGAAATGTCAAATACCATTTTTCAACTGAAGGATAACGACAACCACGCAATAAACCTCCTTCAAAACCAAACATCAATTATTGATTCTACACTCAATATCATCAAACGTGATGGAATTCAGACTCAATCTAGAATGACACATTTTCAAAGGGGAATTGATGAATTCACAAACAGAATTGGACAAGATACAGAACAAATTCGAGTGACACAACTTTTGTTATCTTTAGCCGCAGAACTGTCACTAATAACAGGAAACCTTCAACGTACAGAGTCTAAAACTCTAAATGTACTCACAGACACACATCATGGAAAAATTAGTCCAATGCTGCTCTCACCTCAACAACTAAGAAGTGAAATTATTTACATCAGGACCCATCTTCCACCATCACGATCTATGCCGATTTCAGAAGAAAATCTTATCGAACTTATAAGATTATGAACGTTAAGGCAGCAATAAGTAGTCATCATGTGTTATTCCTTATGGAAATACCTTTAGTAGACCAACAACATTTCAACTTGTTTAAATTGACTCCCATTCCTACTATAATTAATGAAACCATGGTAGCTATACGTACAGAAATAGCATTTCTCGCTGTAAACATGCATCGTGATCATTATATTCCATTTACCAGCGAACAGCTACACGAGTGTTCCGTGACCAGAGAGGAAATATACATCTGCTCAACCAAACAAATTAAATTCAGCAAAGAATCATCACAGCATGCCTACGAAATTCAACTATTCAACAACAAAACATCTCCAAATTGCCATGTTTCACGAATTGAAGGAAACCTTATCCTACAACAATTAAAGGACCCGAATAAATGGATCTACACATCGATCAAGGATAAGAAAATGTCAGCAGTTTGTGGTACCGGACTCACTCAATTCACATTATATGGACCAGGACTACTCGCACTACATCCAACATGTACCATTAAAAACGGAGAAATCATGTTACACGGTCGCTATGCAGTTTCCAACACAGTTACAATTTCATTCCCACGATTTGGCAACATTCTGTTCATCACATCTCCCAAGGAAATAAAAACAATATGTAACACAACTGATACCAAGATAGAGACACAATTGGAACAACTCACTGCACTACAACACCAATTAAATGACGAACAATTCGTCTACCTTCCAACACAGTTGCGGTCAAATAGTATACACCACCATACTGTTAGTTATGTTGCTCTGTTAATTTCTTTGGCATTATTAATATTTTGCGCATCAAAAAGCAAATGCCAACGACAAAACCCAATATCCAAAGCCAAATGCAGCAATATTGAAATTTCCAGGCACGATCATGAAGTCACATTCAACGCAACCGATCAACCAAATGCTCCAGTACCATTACCTCGCTAGCAAAACAACAAATTCGCAGTAATCGTTTAGAGGTTGGTCGAATATACACCCAACGGGGGGGGGGGGGGGGGAGAATGTTGGGAAAAAACAAATTGTTCAAACATTCTGCTGAGTTGCACTTACTACCTTCGTAGAGCAACGACTGACATAGTTTAATAATTATTTAATTCCTGATTGCTTGCTAAGCAATATTTCGTTTATTTGTTTTTATATTTTACTTTTCATATTTTTGTTGTTATTTTTAACAATTATTGTTAAGCATTTTATTTGTATATAAACTTGAATATTTTAACCAATAAATCAGATGCAATTTGAAATTCAATAAACCGTTTTTGATTTGCTTCTCTATTACACGAGATCTTCAGGTTAAAGTGCTTGAAAGTATCACTACACAATTCCACTAAAGAACACTAGTTAAGGTTCATGCGCCTAAACTAGAATTACACAAATCATTTTGACAAAACACAATTACTTATTTTTTTTTTTAGAAACATCAAAAGTGTACCTATTTTTATGACCAGATGAAAATTCAACGACAGATCCAATAATTATATGTATAAGATATTTTCTTTGTTTTTTTAATTCAAATTGTTCCTTTTTTTCAAAAACACTATAATCTTCATAATCATTACCAATTTTTTTCAAAATAAAATGTAAAGATGTACAGTGAATCCTGGATAACAGGGATCTCCAAGGGACCAACATTTTGTCTCAATTAAAGAGGTTGCCCATTTACACAATTTCCCAAATAACCATACTCAGACCGATAAAACGTGCATATTCTAATAACAAATTATACACACACAAATATTATTTCCCACTTTTAGAAGGAGACTGATTCTAGCGGCCAAACTAGCGGCTTTCGCTTTCAAATATAAAAACTATGGAATCCATACAAAATTTCACCAAAACCAGTCCATTAGTTTAGCTGTGAAAACATAATTTTTGGTTATGGGCGTGGCACCGCCCATTTAAACAAATATCTTTCCTTAGGGTTCAATCTATCTGTGTACCCAATTCCATCGAAATCAGTGTATTAGTTTAGTAGTGACAACGCTTTTTCTTGTCAGGGGAGTGGCACCACCCACTTATAAAAAATATTTTTCGCCGATAATTAATCTGTCTACATACCAAATTTCATCAGAATCGGTGAAGTGTCTCAGCCGTGACAGCGTTTTTTCTCATTTGAGGCGGTGCCACGCCCAATAAAAAAACAAAAAGTTTTTTAACTCCTTTGTTACAATTCAATCTACCTCCATACTAAATTTCATCAGAATCGGTGAATCGGCCTAGCCGTGGAAGCGTTTTTTCTGATTTGAGGCGGTGCCACGCCCAATAAAATAGCAAAATGTTTTTTAAACCCTTTGTTATGATTCAATCTATCTCCATACCAAATTTCATCAGAATCGGTGAAGCGGCTCAGCCATGATAGCGTTTTTTCTGATTTGAGGCGGTGCCACGCCCAATAAAAAAACAAAAAGTTTGTTAAAGCCTTTGTTATGATTCAATCTATCTCCATACCAAATTTTATCAGAATCGGTCCATTAGTTAAGTCGTGGCAACGTTTTTTTTTACGGCCGCTAGTTTGGCCGCTACAATCAGTCTCCTCTTTTAGAGGTTATTTCTAAACGGTCCCAGTTATAGAGGAAAAGCCTATGTTATAGAGGCGAAAACGCACAAAAACTTCAAGAATCAAATCCCAGATATAGAGGTTTAATAATCACAGTAATAGAGGTATTTTGATGGGACCTTGAAGTGATTCTCACTAGTAGAGGTTTCCCACTTATCCAGGTCCCGCTTAACCAGGTTTCACTGTAATAAGATATTTCTAAAAAATTCACTGAAACTCTGGTGTACCTATTTTGTTGTCCAGCTGTGTATATACAACTAATTATTTTTACAAAAATATTATTCTCTTTTTTAAAAAGAATTTTAAATACAAAAATTTTAAGTTATTTTTGACTTGTTATGAGTTGTCGTAGGACTTAACTTGCTGCCGTACTTTTGTCAACTAATTTTTGTTAAGTAAATTATTATAAATATGGGCACAGTTGTTTGTGTAATTTTTGTAGTTCAGTCTTTTGTTTGTAGATGTGTTAAGATGTGCAACATCAATCGTGTATCGTCTAGCGTAGTGGTTTTCTTGTTGCAATATTCTCGTCTCTTTAAACATCGGAATGTGACAATTTTGGAGGCAGTGTGCAGCAAGTGCTGTTTTGCTCTCTTGTTTCGACTTAAGATTGGATTTGTGGTTTGATATTCGTGTTCTTAATTTTGATTTAGTGGTGCCCACGTATCCACGTGTCCACATTCACACGGAATTTGGTACACCACATTAGATTTTTCCGTACCTGTCTAATTTGCTTTTAAGCAAGAATGGTTTTGCGCTTAAATTTTTACTGTGGATTTGTATTAAGATGAGGAAGAAATGACATGAGTTTAATGCGCGCTAAACACGGTTGTCTGGAAAAGGTTTTAACCCTCAAGTTGCATCCTTGATATCCTGTCGATATCTTTTATTTTTCTCTGAGATATCGTAACTTAATTTTAGTTAGTATGGCAAGGTAAATATAAAACTTTAATTTATCATATTTCGGAGAGCAAAAGAGATATCGACATAATTTAAAATGGGTTTTGAAGGGGAAGAGCAGTACTATCGTACGAGGTAACAAATTTTCATGAGAAATTTAATTCGCGGTGTAATATACTCCCGAATATAAGAAACGGTACCTCATAGAAAAAAAAGCGCCCGAGGGATTTTTATTTTTTTTTTTGCAGAAAAATGGTTAGCGAGGTACCTCGAATACGTAGAACCATAAATTTTTGAAAGGATGCAACTTCAGGGTTAAAACCTTTTCCGGACAACCGTGTAAAATACATTTGAGGTCAGGAGATTTTTTTTCCAAAATCGAAATGTCAATTTTTTTTTTCAAAGCAAATAAGAAAAGCAACATTCCAAATTACTTTCTGCAAATCGTGCTTGCATTCTGAATACTTTTGTTTTACTATTATTTACGTAATAACTTTTTATCATGGGAAATGTATGAAAGCATTGTACGCAAATATAGCTTTTTCTTTGACTGTACTTTTGTGGGCTTTGAATGTTTTGTAGCTTGACTTTGTCAGCGAAAAATCTATATGTGCGTATTTTGGAAAAACAAATTTCCTGACCTCAAATGTCTTTATTATGTACTCAAATGAATTTGAAAGCAAAGGTTCTGACAGTAAGCTTGCCTTAGATTTCGTCCCTTGAAGAATAAAAATAATTTAGGTTATGATCACTGATGTGTTTTAAAAATGGTAAAGATAAAGAATCGGATTGATCAGTGAAATTGATCTTGTGAGAGCTTAGAATCTCTGGCTTTAAATGAATAGTTCTTTTCCGATTTATGAATAGGACTTCATTTATAAAAACTATATCCCGATATCATATAAGGAATGTACCGTTTATAAAATCGAACGGTCCGCTGCGTAGTTATCATCATAATTTGAATTGGCTTTAGGTGGAAAGCCATAGTCTTACATCGTGCATTGTCGTTATTGAGTATTGAACTAACGCACTCCGCATCATAGAAAATTTGAAAGGAGAGAAGGGGCGTCTTCGATAGTTAGTTAAAGGTTCATAAGTATATTGGCATTTCGCCACCAAGTTTGATTCAGAGACACCAATTTCATTCTGATGCTCTACAGGAAAAATATCAGTTCGCAAATTTTTTCTACAATTCGATACCGAATGATAAAGACGATGGTGCCTCTATTCTACATTACTTTTAAAGAAGACAAAGTTACATTATTTCTTATATTTTTAGAGAAAATTTTTTCTATCTCAGAAGTTTCCAATAATATAGGATTTATGATATTTTGTCTTGCTTACATTACTGAATATATTATAAAGCTCAAATAACTTTCCGTTTTCTATAGCAAGTCTCTTCTGTGAGGACAATACACTATTCAATGCGTACGTCAAATTGTTAATCTGAGTCTTTGAACCGTTCTTGTATCGCCCTAACTTTTTCGAAATCGTCTGCTTCTGGAGTACCTGTAATATATTTGAAAGCTGTATCTATAAGGTTAATACTTCGAGCCTGCTTATGATGTATACGTTACATAGACTAACCGAAGGATATTTTCAGCGTCTACGTCCATTTCACTTTTAGCGTCCGATTTCAGTAGCAATTTTGACATTTCTAAGGCCTTCGCACCCATTTCCTCATTGCGTAAGGTTTATACTATGAACTAAGTAGTCGTCTCCCGTTGTTATCCGCACTGAGCCATTTATAGTAGAGATGTAATATGAGTTGGAACAGTTCAGCAACTTGCCATTGGTTGATGTCAACAGAGCAATTCTGAAAATATTTTTACTTAATATTGTCTTTATGAACGATTCTATTGTCAATTTGTAAAACAGTTCCTAAATCTTTCTGTACCACCTTTTTAATAAAAAGCTTACTAAACTTATTTCCCAGTCGTCTGTTCACCTTGACATAAACTGTGTCCTCTGGCTTAAAAGATTTTATCGTTCAATGTAAAATTACCGCTGGCTTAAAACCTGTTACTAAATGTAAACTATCGTTGTACCTGTAGACCGTAATGAGCACCAATTCATAGTAAGGTGTTTCTCCCTTGATACACCTCGCTATTTCGCCTATTGTGCGAAACGAAACATTGCTCACGCTGCACACTGGGGTATTGGGTATGAAAACATAAGATTAATTCAACCAGACCATAAATGTAATAACTTTTTTTTAGTTAATAATGTATAAAAAATTACAGAACTAATGTAATTGAATATTCCTTTTTTTAAAGGCAGAAATTAAGGCGCCAATGAAATTTTCCAAACTGGCAAAAAAGCTGTTTTTCAGAATTTATTATGCCACTCTCAGTTGTAGATATGATTATAATTCTCTTCAGGGTCAATAAATACACGAAAAAAATTTTTCTAATTCATTTTTACTAATATATGTATATAGAAAATAGCGGCATCTGCGTAGCCATACACAAAACAATTGGTGTCAACGGTGACGGTGATTTTGCAGTAAGGAAACGTCTGAAATACAAAAACCAAAAAAAATTAGGTTCAGTATGGCAGAGGCTATCGTCTGTACCAGCATTACTAATCTTAGGCAAAAATTTCAAAATGGCTGCTGTTTAAGCAAAAGTGTTCGAAAAATGATAATTTTTTAGGTGATTTGTCGAATTAAGAAAATAGAAAAAATTCAAATTGTTTTCCTGATTTTGGTTAATGCGAGTCCCATACATGTGAAAAATATGTGGCTAAAACTTCATAACGATTGACTGATTAGTTTCGGAGAAAAGACTGCCATCGTATGAAAAAAGTGATTTCGAGAGAAACGCGATAAAAGTTTTTATATTGAGACGGAGAGGCGCTCAAATAAGGTTGAAAAAATATACTTAGAGAGCTTGAAAATTTATGAAATTTTAACACGATGTCTTTGAAACAGTCTTATTTTGAATTCCGTAAATTGAAACATCAGATAAGATGGGACCCTTAAAAATTTAAATTCAAAAGCTCTTCATGTACTTTTTTTATCACTGTCATATATATTTGACATGTCAGATCACCATTAAGAAATGCAAATATCTCAAAAGGGCGCAGTAAAGCCACAACTTTTTTTTTACAGAGGGTTACTTATACATGTCCAAGCTTTATTAAAATTGGATAATTTTTATCCCACCTCACCTTCCTCACAACTTTATGCCTATGTATGTAGTCAAAATTCATTTATTTTTGGTCTTACGAACAAAAAACGAATTGAAACATTTCTAAACACTTTTTCACAAAACAAAAATCAAATTGTATTAAGGAGTGCGTCATAAGAAATTAGTGCATTGAAAAATAAATATATCTCAATAACCATTGATTCAATTTTCAAAAAAATTATATTTTTTTAACGGAAATTTAATTCAAATGCAGAAAATAATAGTAAAAAAAAAATATTAATTTTGCAGCGTAAAATTTTTTACTATCTCTGGGACACCTCTTATTAGAGCTTTGATGGTATTTTTTTGGATTTTTTGGCTTGACGCGCACCACTTGAGTCTAATATGAGTTATGTCCTTGCATGTCTCTTTTGTTGCTTTTAATTGTCTCTTCACTAGAACCCAATATCTCTCGATTGGCAGAAGTTCAGGGCAATTAGGTGGGTTCGCTTCTCTAGGAACGAAACTAATGTTATTTTACTGGTACCACTCAAGAGCCGTTTTACTGTAGTGACATGACGCAAGATCAGGTCAATAAAAGGAAGATACCTAATGATCTCTTACAAATTGTTAGAACCTCTTTTGAAGAATGATGAAGATTTCGATGTTGATTGTGCCTCTGGTCACGAAATTTTGGCTTTTTTCACCACAACTGCAAATTGCTCACCAAACAAGAAATTTTCTGGGAAATTTTTTATTTATTTTGTGTTTTAAATTTTTTGGGACATGTCCATTAGCATTGGCAAAATAAAATTCTTGGCCAGGGAACTGAAAAATGCCGGAGAGGACGAACGTTTCGTCATCCATAATACAACATTCGAATTTGGACACAAAATCTTTACTCAGTATTTGAGCGCGTATTTTTGCTTCAAAATTCTTTTCAGCATTCCGATCCGGCACTTTCTGAACTTTGTAGGGCTTCAGCCTAGCCTCCCCTTTCACTCTTCGTACAAATGACTCGGAGAAATCTGTTAGCTGAGCGGTTTTTCTCCCTGAAAGGTTGGGACTCTCTTCAATATGGTTACGACCTTCTTTGCGTTATTACGGTCACCACAATCCTTTTTCCAGCGCGTTCTCTGCTTTTGATTCATACTAACGTCTGCTTTAAAATTTTTCATTGCCCAAGATACCGAATTTATGCTAACTTTAGCATCCCTTGCAAACCTTTTGAAGGTATATTGCAGGTTATTTAAAAAAAATTTTAAATTTTTTTCACGCATTTCTATTTTCCTGCTCATGTCTTCGCAAAATAATAGATGACAATGCAAAGTGATATGAAATAGTATTTGACATGATTTTCTAAGCTAGCCTGATCAAAATAATTACATTTTTTTTTTATGAAAGAAGTTATAACCAAAAACGTGTGCACTAATTTCTTATGACGCACTCCTTACTCAAATACCTGAACAAGAAGGCTATATCAAAATTTTGTTCAAGTTTTTATTGTGAAATAAAAAAAAAACAGCTTCAAATTGTTAAAAAAAATACGTTTGACACTGTCCGCAGACAAAGAGCAAAGAAATGACAAATTTCAGAGTGCATTGCGGAAAAACGGTACATTTTTTTAAATAATTTTTTGAGTTAGTGATGCAGAATTTTATCTATTTTCACCAGGTACCAAAAACTCTTAAGTATTTTAATTTTTACATTTTGAATTAATCTGATGTTTTCATACCCAGTACCCCAGTGTGCGCTGTGGGCCGGAAATATTTTTGCGCCGAATTGATTTGCGATAACTGATTTAATTGTTCCAGAGTTAAATGATTTTTCATTGTCACAGACTTTAGTTTATACGTTTGGAAAAAAAGTCATGATTTTGAGAAGTGGTATTTTTACATCGACGATTCTATTAGGAGCGTAAGCGCGAAGACAGGAAGTGTTGATTATCCGTTGAAAAAATATCAATGTTCAGGATATCTCCCGAGTACGAAGGTACAGAGGTCTGTCCAACATTTGTTTTCTGAGGATGACGCTTGTATTTTGACTTATTGCATGTTTTGCAATTTGCCCCAATTTCTTTAAATTTTTGCTCGATATTAATAAAAAAAAACGTCTTGAAGAACTTGGTTAAAATATTCTCGGGCACCGTGGTGTGCTCTATTGTGTTCACTTGCTAAAATCTCTAGCTGATCATCAAGATTACTTACATTTTTGACCATTTTATGTGACTGAACAATTTTAGCAGATGGAAACTGATTAATATCACGATCTTGAATCTGACCTAGGGTGTGTAAATCACATTGAAGGCAGTTCACCACATTTAGGTTCCCACATTTCGTCAACATGAAGTAAGTTTCCTTTACACAAGTAAAGTTAATTAAATGTCGAACGAATCTTCCAAACAAGGTTTGGGTCGACAGCTGAGGTGCATGTATTGTCTCTTCTGATGCTGTTATAGTATCCTGTCCTTTTGAGGCCGTGTGGGTATCAGACCACGCCACTGCACGATATGGTCTCCTTACAGAAGGGTCATTACAGACCAAAAGATTTGCATATTGACTAGAGAGTGTGTCTGCGACTGTATTCTCTTCCCCAGGCTTATATAAAAAATTTGGGGACAAATTTCTCTATATAAGCTCTCCAGCGCCGAATGTTGGTACTGGTGGTCTGTAAATATATTGAAATTTTTTGCCCCATAAAAATAGTTTTGAGCTTTTGCTGAGCTTTTGTAGAGTCAACACTATTGGCAATAGTACACGCTCATTGGTAGCGTAGTCTTCCAATGATCGTTATGAATGTCAAAGTTAAAGCAAACAGGACGACAGCCGATTGAAAATCAATTTACTCTCACGCTCTCATAATGGCTTCAATTTTAGCTCGCATGGCTCTCCCTAATAATTTTGCCTTAAATAATTCTGAGTCTGCCTTTAGATCAGTTGTGTGTTGTTTTGCACGGTAATGTCAATTTACTTTTCTTATGCGTGTCATACATTCCACCAAATAGCCCTGAAACCGTTTATAAAGCTTATGTTGATAATATTAATCATTTGATCGTAAATAGTGTACCGGAAAGCCACCATTGTGTTTTAGGTGACTTTAACTTACCAAAAGTTACTTGGAAGTATTCTGATAGTAATGTTCTTTTTCCTTTGAATGTAAATTCTATCTCAGAAATCTATTTTATTGATAGTTTATTAAGTGTTTTGGCCAAATCAATGGTTTTACTAATAGATTAAATAGAATTATTGATTTGGCTTTTATTAGCAGACCAAATCCATCTGAAGCCATGCAGTCGGAGTGATTTCAAATTGCGGAATTGGTTGCCGATTAAATATGTTGTTTTTCAAAGTAATTAAGGAAATATACCGGTGCCCGATTTGATTGAAAATTATTTTTTACGAAGTTATGCCCATTTTAAAATTTTACTGTGGATTTATATTAATATGATAAAGACATGACATGAGTTTAATGCCTGTTAACCCACATTTTAGGTCAGAAGATTTTTTCCTCAAAATGAAAATGTTAATTTTTGTTTTCATCATTGCCAAAACACTCTGCGGTACTATTTTCAAAGCAAATAACAACAGCAACATTCCAAATTACTTTCTGCAAATCTTGCTTGCATTCTGCATACTTTTTTTCACCGTTATTTTCGTAATAATATTTTATTATTGGAAATATATAAAAACATTGTACGCAAATATAGCTATTTCACTGACTGTACTTCTGTGGGTTTTGAATGTTTTGTTTGCTTGACTTTGTCAGCGAAAAAGCTATATGTGCTTACAATGTTTTTATATACAATGGGTGGCCATATTATTAGGGACAGTACTCAAATTTTTGTATTTTCGAGTTTAACCGAATTTTTTGAGCATGTAAATTAGTTTTTGTAAAGTTTTTTATTTCTCATTTGCAGCTGGTACTATTCATTGTTGTTTTTGATAAGTAGCAATATTATTATGAGCGTCATATACTAAATAGGCGCGGTGATATGAGTTTATTTCTTTTTGGTACAACTTGCTGTTGTAGTGCAGTCGTTTAAAGTTTGAATATAAACCATTTTTCGCAACTTTTTCCTGTCCGCAATATTTAAAATGTATATAATGTTTCTTATTTAATTAGTTTTACTAATGAATTTTTAATGAGTTTTACTCATGAATTAATTTATTTTTGGACAACGGTACTGAGGTATAACCTCAAAATTGCTTCATCTTAGAATGAGCAAGTCTTCAGACACGTTTCCAAGAAAATGTAGAGAAATACAGACGTTAATTTGTCACTCTACACATTCCCAAATAGACATAGCAACGTTTGAAGTTGTTTCAAGGTCGGTAGTTAGCCGCATTAAAAAAAAATAGATCAGAACGAGCCACTGGACGCAAACGGCGTAAGAGAATGTGGTAGAAAAAGAGTCACCACACCTCGTACCAACCATAAAAATAGGGACATCTGCCTCTTAAATCGTAGAAAAAGTGATGCTCTTCTGACTACAAAGATAAACGCCGGGGAATTTACGTCTCCAAACAGATTGTCCGGTGGCGTGTGGCAAAAGAGAACCTGACTGATCCTCAGCCTATCACAAACCCGCGCCTGACTGAAGCCATGAAGAAGAAGCGACTGTTATGGTGCAAACAACACTTGAATAAGGCTGTTGTGGATTGGAATCGAGTATATGCTACATTTTAAAATAGTTTAGTTCATGAATAGCAATTTTTTTTTTATTTTAATCGTGCTTTACAGACATGCTTCTCTGACGTGTCAACATTCCAACTTTTGGTTGACAAGAGTAAGTTTGTCTGTTGATACCCTGGTGAGCAGTTCCACCCCGACTGCTTTCTAGAGAGGGTTAAACACCCGACTAGCGTCATGGTGTGATCTGTGATCTCAGCCAAAGGCATGGGGCGTCTACACATCGTGGAAAGCACCATGAGGCAGGACCAGCACAAGCGAGTACTTGAGGCTCGCCTTCTGCCACAGCTCGAGGAATGGTTCCCTGGTGACCATCGTGTGTTTTTTATGTACGATTCGGTATCTAACTACAAAGCTAGAAGTACTACTGCATTTCTAGCTGACAAAAACATAGGCGTTTTACTTTGGAGGCGAACTCACCTGACTTGAAGCTCATAGAGAACATGTGGAAAAACTCCAAACGGGCGATCGCGAAAAGATTGATTACCACCATGCAGAAATTGATTGAAACACTCATCAGAGAATGACATCACAACACCCAACTCCTACAACATCCAAAAAAAATGTATACAGAGCATGCCCCGAGGCATACATGTCGTAATTGTAGCTAAGGGTGGTATCACCAAATATTAATGTTATTTGCATAAAATTTTCTAAGTATATGAATATTACCTTTACGAAAAAATAAACGAGTGTACAATACGTATTATGTTGTTTTCATTATCTAAATAGAATATTATAGTAAAAAAAAAATACTTACTAAGCCCAGCAACAATTATTTACTGAAAAAAATCATTTAAACTAGAAAATACAAAAATTGTATTTCCTATGGTAAAATGTTATTACGAAAATAATGGTGCAAAAAAGTATGCGGAGTGCAAGCAGGATTTGCAGAAAGTAATTTGTAATGTTGCTGTTGTTATTTTCTTTGAAAATAGTACCGTAGAGTGGCTTGCCAATGATGAAAAAAAAATTGACATTTTCGTTTTGGGGAAAAAAAATCTGCTGACCTCAAATGTGGGTTAACAGGCATTAAACTCATGTCATTTCTTTATTATATTAATATAAATCCACAGTAAAATTTTATGCTAAAAAATTGGGGTTTTTGAGAAAATCAGCCTTGTTTTTTTTTTCATAAAAAGCGCTATAACTCCGCCAATTTTCAACAATTTTCAAAATTTCTTAAAGATTCTGATAGAGAATCAGAAGTTCTATTAGAATCAAAAGACAAAAGTTAATTATTATGATTTGAATGAAAATGCGACTATTTTGAAACAATTTTCAACGATTTTTCAAGCTCCGACACTAAAACTTTAAATGGACATAACTTCGTTGTTA
The DNA here is from genome assembly GCA_963662105.1 of Meiosimyza platycephala. Taxonomy (NCBI): domain Eukaryota; kingdom Metazoa; phylum Arthropoda; class Insecta; order Diptera; family Lauxaniidae; genus Meiosimyza; species Meiosimyza platycephala. The sequence continues at coordinate 64,857,009 of OY759208.1, forward strand.
TTGTATTTGTATAAAAATCACATATGTACGTCATTATGAGAATAATATAATCAAACCCTAAAGCTTTCTGGCGATTTATTAAGTCCAAAAAATCATTCGGAAGCATTCCAACAGCTTTATATTTTAATAATAAGGTGGCTAATTCTACTGATGATGCTGCTAATTTAATTGCTGAATTTTTTAAAAGTAACATGGACACTAATTCGGAGAGTAACTGTGATCCTATTTTTAACCTTAATTCCTCTATTGATTTTGGGTCCCTTCAACTAAATTATAATGATATTATTAATGGTATTTTAAATTTAAAGTCTTCTACTCAGACTGATAATGATGGTATTTCGGCACTTTTTCTTAAAGAATGTTTATCCTCGTTAGTGTATCCTATTAAAATCATTTTTAACAAATCACTAGCTGAAGGAAACTTCATTAATGACTGGAAAATAGCCCTTATTACACCAGTTCATAAAAAATGTAGTTAAAGTGATGTGTCTAATTATAGGCTTATTTCCAAACTAACCAATATTTCTAAGATTTTTGAAAATGTTAAAACTAAAATTTTCTTTGCTGTAAAAAGTATTTTGTGCTTAAATCAACCTGGTTTTATCCCAGGCCGTTCAACTCTTTCTAATCTGGCTATCTTTACTGAAGACTGTATTTCTGCTCTGCGTGATCAAGTTGATGCTATTTATACTGACTTTTCTAAAGTATTCGACAAAGTATCTTATAAAATTTTATTAAGTAATTTTTATCAAATTGGCTTTCACTCAGCTTTTCTTAGATGGATTGAATCTTACTTAGCCAATAGAGTCTGTAATGTGGTAGTTGATAACCATAAATCTGAATCTTATTTTGTAACATCTGGTGTACCACAAGGAAGTATATTGGGACCATTATTGTTCATACTTTTTATTAATGACATAAGTAATTGCTTTAGTTTTTCGAAATATCTTTTGTATGCTGATGATCTAAAAATTTACTCAGCTATAAAAAGCTATCTTGACTTTGAAAACTTACAATCTGATTTAAATAAATTGTATCTATGGTGTCAAAACAATAAATTATATTTCACCATTGAAAAATGCTTCCAAATATCATTTCATAAAATAAATTCAGTAATTGACTATCAGTATCATTTTGATAGTTCACAATTAAAAAAAGTGAGTGAAATTACTGATTTAGGTGTCATTTTTGATGAAAAGTTCAAGTTTGTTAGCCATTACAATTTCATTATTTCCAAATTTATGCCATTTTAGCCTTTGTTAGAAGAAATAGTTCAGAATTTTCTGATCCTTATACTTTAAAACTTCTTTATACATCGTTAGTTCGATCTAAATTAGAATATGCTGCCGTCATTTGGAGAGCGGATTATGCCAACCATATTAATCGACTAGTACGTATTCAAAAAATTTTTGTTCGGTTTGCTTTGCGTTCCTTGAATTTTTCAGAACCAGTTCCACCTTACAAGTGTAGATGTTTGCTTTTAAATCGAAAGACCCTTGAATTAAGGAGAAAGATCTTGTCATTACTATTTATATATGATATCATAAATTATTGATTGTCCAATCCTCTTAGCATCCATTCCTATCAACATACCTGTGAGGAATTTACGTTATAACGAACTTTTTCATGTTGGTTTGTCTAGAACAAATTATGCTACTATTACAAGAGCACTTACTGAATTTAATTTAATATATAATGTCCATGGTTTAGACTTTAATTTTTCTAAAAATGTATTCAAGTCCTTACTAAATACTATATATACATTAGTAATTTTAAATTAATTTAAATAAATTGTTAATCTAGTCTGTAAGGATTCAGTTCTATTAGACTGAAATAAATAAATAAAAATAAATAATTACTTCTTCTCCGTATACCAGAGAAAATAAAGAGCACAATTAACACTAAAGAAAAAAAGGTAAAATCAGCTATACCTGCAGTATAATTTTGCATTCTAGAAGACATTGACCTAAGCCATAGATCAAAATCTACGTGTTGCTCTGTTTCGTCTGTGATTTTTTTTTGTTTGTTTATTTATAAAAAAAATTGTGTTATAGTGTGTAATAGAGGAAATGTACTATGCAATAAGTGGAAAAAAAAATTTAAATATGATTTGGACTACAATAATAAAAATCCCTAAAGAAGGAATAAAGTGAAATAAATTTATTTCTATTTCATTAAAGTAGATATAAACTTTTCACCTCACAATGTATAATATTTTAATATACATTTGCTTCCTTCGAAAAACTTCTTCCGAAAATCCGGTTATAAATATTGTGTGTTAACATCCACACCTTCTATAAGTACAATTAGGCCCAATGTGAACGAATTTCAGAGTGTCAATTTTTTTTTCCTTCTCTGCTTCACATCAAATGCCCGATATTTAAGAGAAATTGTGGAGTATTATATTTCAGAAAGTTCCAAAGTCCAGGTTGGTTACATTAATAAGAACTGGTATCGTATTGTGGTCGAAACTCGACCGTACCCACCAAGTTTTAAATTTGGAAGAATTTTGCCGACCTATGACGAACAAAACGTCTTTGTCCATGAACCATGATCTTAATTAATTTCACTTTTCGCCTTACCTCATCTTTCCTCACCTTGACTGTACCTCTTGCAGCCATGAACGCGATCAAAATGCGTTGGTTAACACGTTTTATATGGGGGAATTATGTGCGCATGTTTTCTTTATTTTACGTGCCTTAACGGCACAGTCACACATTTGTGCACATCTATGAAACAGTACATTTCCAATGATATAAGTTTCATTCCTCTTTCTTTATAATAAATACTAAAAAAGTGTACCATAAGTTTCGATGTTCACGTATTAATATATAGTAGGCCAGTAGAATTAGTCATAAAAATGAGAAAAAAAAAAATAATTCGTTACAGCACTCTGACAGCGGAATATTGTCGAACAAGCTCTTGTAAAAGAGTACAAAAAAATCGAACCGACAGCAGCTATCCGGGGTGAAATGGGGTGCATTTTTAGAGGTCGAACGTAGTTTTTCACGATTTCTGGCTAAACTGTGCATCCTATCGATAAAAGTTTAATGTGAAAGTTGTAGGAAATAAAAAGATCTACATTTTTTGAGCATACCATTTTAGCCGTATCCTCAAAACTTTTCGAATAAATTACGGAAAACCGGTTTTTTCGATTTTTAATTTTTTTCTTTGACAGAAAAGCTTCTATGAAGCTGAAACTTGGACGAAAGATACTTCTTAGTGTTGCAAAAAAGCGATAATTTTTTTAGACGGAAATATTTAGAGGTTGTTGTTAAATTTAATTTTTTTTCAGAAAAAACCGAAATTTTTAACTGCAATTCCTCTTAAAACTACACCTCCTACGTATTTCTGTTTTGGCTCACTTACTCCTTGTTATGTCTACTTTCGATAAATGGGAAAAATAAAGTATACTGCAATGGAAAAAAGGACCGAAAAATTTATAAATTTTATATTAATTTTATTTTTATAAATCAAAGTTGTGTGAAAAATAGTATGTCATGAATAAATTGAAGCATTTCACTGCCGGTCTCCACAAATGATAGAACTGTGATAGTTGTTGGGCAAAATGTTGATCTGCTAATACTCTTAAATCAGTTAAATGAAAAAAATTTGAATATATTATTTCACAAACCATCCACGGGTAATGTTCGCGATTCTTTCTTTACGTCGATTAGTTTTACAGATCCATCGAAACGAAAGTATTTGGCATTGCTTCATTGTTTTACTGGTTGTGATACTACCTCAGGATTTGCAGGAAAAGGAAAAGTAATGACAATAAAAACAATTCTCCAAAATACTGATTTTCCTCCGCTGATATCTTTTACAAAAGCAATGCTGACAGATGATAGCTGATAATGGCAGCAAATTAATAGTATGGATTTACAGCAAAAAGAAAGATTTAACTCTGCATGATTTACGATTTGACATGTATAAGACAGCCACGGTTAAATCAAGTTTTAAATTGGAAAAATTACCTCCAACAACAGGGGCAGCAAAACAGCATTGTTTTAGAGCATATTATCAGCTTCAAACATGGCTTGGAAACGAAGCAATCGCAACAGATTGGGGTTGGAAATTAACAGCGGAAGGCATCATTAAGCCGAATATCACAGATGATAAATTAATATCCGATCATCTTCTGAAAACTAATTGTTGCAGCTGTGAAAAGGGTTGTTCTTCTGTAAAATGTGGCTGTAGAAAACATGGTCTGAAATGTACCAATTTGAGTGTAAATTGTTTTAATTTTGAAAATTGCTCAAATGCTGAACTTCCACAAGTTTCTGTAGACGAAAATGACTTGGAATAAATGGAAACAAATCAATGTACTGTAACTGAAACTCTACTTAATGAAAATTTCGAAAACACTGAAGAATCGTTCAGTTTGGTTGCATCTGAGGAAGAGAAATTCCAACACTCTGCAAAGAGAGCCAGATTAGACACAAATTTATAGAGGACTTTTTTTCAATTTAGACCGGCAGTGAAATGCTTCAATTTATTCAAGACATATTATTTTTCACACTACTTTGATTTATAAAAATACAATTAATATAAAATTGTTCCTTGCAACATGCAAATACTGATTTTTTATGTTTTCTTTGATAACAGCAATCCTATGTACGACGATCGTAGAAGGCATAAAAAACCACACTATACTTTTTTGGCATATAATTATTCATTAATTTGTTTGTTTTATTATTTAATAACAATAACTCAGCAATAAATATGCAAATTTCGACGAAAAATAAGATTTTTTTGTTTTTTTCGAATTTTTCAATTTTTCGGTCCTTTTTTCCATTGCAGCATACTTTATTTTTCCCATTTATCGAAAGTAGACATAACAAAGAGTAAGTGAGCCAAAACAGAAATACGTAGGAGGTGTAGTTTTAAGAGGAATTGCAGTTAAAAATTTCGGTTTTTTTTGAAAAAAAATTAAATTTAACAACAACCTCTAAATATTTCCGTCTAAAAAAATTACTGCTTTTTTGCAACACTAAGAAGTATCTTTCGTCAAAGTTTCAGCTTCATAGAAGCTTTTCTGTCAAAGAAAAAAATTAAAAATCGAAAAAACCGGTTTTCCGTAATTTATTCGAAAAGTTTTGAGGATACGGCTAAAATGGTATGCTCAAAAAATGTAGATCTTTTTATTTCCTACAACTTTCACTTTAAACTTTTTTCGATAGGATGCACAGTTTAGCCAGAAATCGTGAAAAACTGTGTTCGACCCCTAAAAATGCACCCCATTCCACCCCGGATAGCTGCTGTCGGTTCGATTTTTTGGTCCTGTTTTACAAGAGCTTTTTCGACAATACTCCACTATCAGATTGCTGTAACGAATTTTTTTGTTGTTCAAAGCCTATTTCTCCTGGACTATAGATAAGCATTGAAAATATAAATAAGAAATTCTCATTTCTCAATCAAATAAATAAAATAAAAAATAATATCTTTAAAAATATATTTTGAGCGTGTGTGTTGTGTGCGTGTGATGTGGTTTCATTATTGTTAATTCTATAATGCCAAATTATTTGCCAAGCTTTGCTTACTTAATTTCTTCTCTGTTTGTGAGGTTCATCTGTGTTATTCGAAAAATGTGTAAAACTTTCACATTCCGTGATTATAAATCCATTGATTTGCAGTCACTTTATAATGATCTTACCTAGATGCAGTGCAGTACGTGCGCTGTATCTGAAAACTTGCCCAAGAAATAATTTTATATGTCAAAGCAAAAAATCAACTGTGGAGAACACACTTACAGCTTCAATGATCCTATTTTAATATTATATCTTTCAGGTGGAAACATCAGTTTAAAACACTATTAGAGGAATCCGGATTTGTTACTCCAGGAAAGCAATTGTCGGAAGTTCGAGTATTATTTATGGGCCGCGAATGTTTTGAAGCATTATCAGAGCATGACTGTCAGCAAATTTACGATATTCATCAGGATGAAATAACAGAGAAAAGTAAACAAAATTTTATTGAACTGCTCTTAGAACATGCGCAGTTCTTTCTTCAATTTAAAACAATTGATATTATTACACAAGAAGATGTACGACATATTTCCGAGGTGCTTCAAGATGATTCTAGGTAAAGATATACATAAAAAATAAAAATATATGCATTTATATATTTTTTATTTCAGATACAAAATATTAGATCGGTTAGACCAAGAAAGGAAAGTGATTTTATTTCAACATCTAGGATTTATTCATTGTCCAATACGCGAACATTGCCCTTTTTATCAAAATTGTATTGATAATTTAGCTGAAGAAATTTTGGCTGACAAATCTGTTCCCAGTTTTAAAAAAAAATGGAAGTTTGAAAAAAATCTTAATCTTTTAATAATGGGTTCGGAGCATTTAGCAAGCGACTTACTCAATGATATTCGAATTTGTACTGGCATCAAAGGAGAATATACTTACGAAAACCAAACGTATTTCTTAAATTTTCGAATTGCTAATGGAGACATGGAAGCATTTAAGTCAGTCGATATTTGTTCAAGTGGTAAATATAAACGAATATAATAATATTAGTCTTTCAGAAGCCAATCTTATAAACTCCATTGATTAATTTTTCAAAGAATATATTGATTTCTGGCCACATTTGTATTTTATGGGAAAAAATTTTTTTTTTTTGGTATCTCCTCTCATGAGATTGGCCAAGAGCCTTAAAAATTAAGTTAGGCCAGGTAGGAGTGGCAGTCAATTCCACTGTGCTGCCACAGTGTACTTAACTATACTCACTCATTGAACCAATCAGACTTTGTAATAAAACTAATCGACCTATACACCTATGTCTAAGGTGATTCAGGTCATCAAATAGAAACAGAACAAAGTGTTGGAGTTGTTTTTTAGCGGTTGCAGGTAGCAATGAAAATTTGTAATTCTTATATTCTTTTTAACCAATATCTTATCCTATGGAATTTAGGCATCCTCAGGGGATTTATTTGAGAAAAAACTAAAATGAAATAATGTTAAAAAATTGAAAATTGAGGACGAATACGAGAAAAAAGTTACCAGATCATGAATTACACCAGAAGACGAAGTTTGACAACAAAAGAAAAATTCATTCTAGAAATATACGAAACAACACAAAAACTTATCAAGGAACATCGGGAAACAATTATTATTACAACAGCAGATAAGGGAATCAAAACAGAAGTCATGTACAAAAACGAATACAAAAGGAAAATGAACGAACTACTTGAAGTAAGAGCAGATACAAAACAATCCGCAAAGACCGCTCACAAAAACTACAAAGAACAAACAATAACATCATCAATACCCTCTTTAAGGACAACCACATTGATTATAAAAGGAAACTAAATCTAAGTTGCTCTGCAAGTAATGCACGGTCTCCCAAAAATACATAAGCCAGACATGCCACACAGGCCAATTTCTTCTTCGGTCAATGCACCTTGCTACAAACTAGCAAAATACACTGGATTTTTGCTACAAAATTTAGTCTCCACAAATCTAAAGATAAAAAACACAAATGAACTTCATAGTACAGTCATATTTGGTTAAAAAAAAAGAGTGTTGGCGCAAGTATTGCTTCTGCCCTTTTTGAAGTAGTTAGCATCACTTGTATTTTTTGTACTTTTCTTTTTTTGTAGTAAGTTAGTTATAAAGAACGATTGCCAAAACGAACACGCGCCTAATAATTTTGTATTAAAACATAGTTGTTAATTTCATTTAATCTGGTCGGAATTCGCTTTTTACGCTGCCAGCACGGCATCATTTTGGTCCTTCGAGCCGGAGAATCGTTTTTTATTACTATCCAAATATTTCAAGTTTTCTCGCTTTCGTTGTTGGTTCAAACCACATTGTCTTCGTTTTTAACCTCAATTTTTGTCAATTGTTTTAAGCATCTCCGCGAATCTCCGCGAAATCAAATAGGCAGCAACTTTGTTGAGTGCTTTTCATATAAGAGTTTAATTGATTTCCCCTCGCAAAAAATACTTAAATTATGACAAATTGTGTCAAAACGCGCGACTCTGCTCGGAACTCAATAAAAAGATATTTAAATGCAAGCAAACTTGAAAAAGATTTATCGTCTGATAGTAACCTTGTTCAGAGCTATTTAAAGCTTTTAAATGAACAGTGGGTGCGTTTCAACGAAGCGCAAGACGAGGTGGAGGTTTCTTGCGGTCAAGAGACACAGGGTAGCGAGGAGCAGGAACGCGTACAAGCAGAAACATGGTACATAGAAGCGTTAGCTAATTTAAATCGTTTTGCTAATAGTTTTCCGCAACCACCAACACACAGCAACAACACGCAAGTGCATATTCCTATCTCGTAAGCATCTGCATCCATTCAACTTCCTAAAATGCAGTTGCCACTATTTGAGGGTGAGCCAACAGAATGGATTTCATTTCATGATGCTTTTGTATCATTGGTCGACGGAAATAACACTTTGTCAGGTGCACAAAAAATGCATTACCTTCGTTGCAGTCTGCGGGGTGAAGCCCTGCATGTTATAAACAGTTTCAAGGTAAGCGATGCAAATTATGCTGAGGCATGGGGCCTCCTTAAGTCCCGTTACAAAGCGATGCGAGTCATAGTAGACCATCATTTTCGTTCAATTTATGGGATAGGCCAAGCGTCTAGTGACTCTGCTTATGACATAAAACATGTTTTGGATACAATTTTGCAACATGTTAGAGCGTTAAAGGCATTGAATCGTCCAGTGCAGTTTTGGAATGATTGGCTGGTGCACGTGGTGGTATCAAAATTAGCATTTGAGACTAGAAAACAATGGGAACTATCGCTAACAGATGACGGCTTGCCAACTTTTGAGCAGTTGCAAACATTTTTAGAGACACGCTGTCGCTCTCTATGTATATTGTAGTCTATTCCTTCCGCTCAATCTAGTATAAAATCCACGCCTAGAAAAGTTCCAAAAGCCTCAAATGTTTTACATGCTAATGCAACGTCCACGCACGTCTTTAACAACATACGCGATCATTAACAATGCTTGTTCTGCAACGATAACCACAAAATTTACGCTTGCAATAAATTTATTAAACTTGACGCATTCGCTAAGGTAAAATTTATTAAGCAAAAAAACGCATGCTTAAATTGTCTTAGCAAAATACATCCCGCATCAAAGTGTCGTAGCGCTTCCACATGTCGAATATGTCGAATGCGCCATCACACTATGTTACACAACGGATTTTCCACCGCAACATCAAACTGTCACTCTCCAAACGCTTCTCTTGAATCTCTGCCGAACAATTCGAATAACGCACCCTTGGCTTCCTCTAACGCAATTATTCCTACGCCCTCAACGCTACCTGCTTCAGCAATCGCAATAATTCCAGCTTGCCACGCAACGCCCGCAACAACCGCTGAAATTAATGGGAGGGTGTCTTCGCCAAGCACCACTGCCGAAGGCGCTATATTACTAGCGACCGCTTTAGCACGCATTCAAGATGCAGCAGGGCGCTGGCAACCCGTACGCGTCTTATTTGACAATGGTTCACACGCTACATTTGTGGCTGAATCCTGTGTTCAACGTCTCCGCTTGCCTCGATGCACATCTCTGGAATTGGATCTTCAACAGGACTTAAAACTCGTGGCGAAGTTACTCTAAATATTTCTTCACGCTACGCAGAGCAATGCTATACTATAAATGCTCAAATTCTCTCCAAAATTACTAACGAGTTGCCAACCACTAAGTTACAAAAATTCGAATGGCCGCACATAGAAGATTTGCCGCTGGCTGACCCACATTTTGACGCACCTGGTCTTATCGAAATTCTTCTTGGCATGGACGAAATGGAAAAGTTTATCTCAACAAACATACGAAAAGGTACGCCTGGTACACCTATAGCGCAAGAGACTACATTAGGTTGGGTCTTGTTCGGCCGCGCCGGCCATGTAGATAAGACTTCTAGTGTGCAAGTCTTGCATTGCGATATAAAGTTAGTACAATTACTAAGTAAATTTTGGGAGCTCGAGAGCTGCCACCAAAGAAGCATTTGACCGCTGAAGAGTCTTATTGTGAGGACCTTTTCAACAGAACGCACAAACGCGCTCCTGATGGTCGTTTTATTGTCCGACTCCCTATTAAGAATGTGACTCTAGGCGAAACAAGGAGTGCCGCGGTACGCAGTCTTCTACGCATGGAAAAGCGACTTGCAGCTGATGATGATTTACGCTCCCAATACAACGCATTTATGAACGAATTAATTGATATGCGTCACATCGAGTCAGTATCAAATGTTCCTGAACGCCACTTTTATATGCCCCATCATGCTGTTGTGAAAGAAACGAGCACTACTACAAAGTTGAGGGTAGCATTCAACGCGTCCGCTAAGTCTTCAACAGGAAACTCTCTCAACGACGCATTGATGGTAGGCCCACAGTTGCAACGTGATCTTTTTTCTGTACTTATGCGCTTTAGATCGCATCGATATGCAATGACTGCTGACGTGCAAAAAATGTATCGGCAAGTGTATGTAGCCTCGGATCAAGTCGACTATCAGCGCATTGTATGGCGTGCAAATCCATCTCATCCTGTTCAAGATTACCGAATGCTACGCGTCACTTATGGCGTAGCTTCAGCTTCGCATCTCGCCGTAAAATCATTACAACAAACCGCGTTCACGGATGATGAAACATCAAAAGACGCTGCTTCAGCCATTTTAAATGGTTTTTACATGGACGACTTACTGAGTGGTGCATCATCAAAGTCTTTACTCAGTGATCTCCAAAGTAAAATTAACACGCTTTTATCCGGTGGCGGGTTCGAGCTCAGAAAGTGGGCTACAAATTGCAAACAACTTTATGCTAGCCTGCCACACCGCTCGCAAAATATTTCGCAGTTTCTAGCTGCTGATGAAGAAGTTCGTGCATTGGGACTCCTTTGGAATACGGAGCTCGACTATTTAACATTCACGGTATGTATTGAACCTTCACCTACAGTTTTGACAAAAAGAGCGTTCCTGTCAGAAGCCAGTAAGCTGTTTGATCCGCTGGGTTTTATAGCCCCGTGTACCATAAAATCGAAAATTTGGTTCCAACAAATCTGGCGTACAAATATTGACTTGGACGAAGCTGTACCGCACAACATAGCCAGTGAATGGCTCGCACATCGTGAAGATTTAAAATCGCTGTCTTCTTTGAGGCTCAACCGTTGGCTTGGTATTGGGCAAAAATGTTCGCATGCTGAACTTCATGTCTTCGCCGACGCCTCTGAGCGCACTTACGCAGCAGTCATCTATGCTCGCACTTTTGATTCGGCTGAAAACGTAAATGTTGCCTTCGTCACCGCAAAGATAAAGGTAGCACCGCTTAAAACAACTTCGCTACCTCGACTTGAGCTATGCGCCGCTCATCTCGCCGCAAAACTCATAAGATCCGTTATTTCTTGTCTAGATAATTCCGCCTTTCAGCTCTACGCTTGGTCCGACTCAACGGTCACTCTTGCCTGGTTGCAGAGCCACCCAAGTCGTTGGTCAACATTTGTCGCTAATCGCGTAGCCGACATCCAAGAAGTGCTACCCGCTGAGTGTTGGAATCACGTTCGCTCTGAGAATAACCCTGCGGATTGTGCATCACGAGGTACGTCTCCTACACAGCTGCTACAACATCAATTATGGTGGCAAGGGCCGAAATGGCTGAGTGACGCTGCCATAGTTTTCAAAAATAACAACTTCAAGCATGTAACCGATTTAGAGCTATCCTCGAAGAATGTGAAAGTTCATGTCGCACGCACTTAAGAATGCTGGGAGCTGTTGCAACGATATTCCTCTTACGGAAAGTTGAAAAGAGTCACTGCTTATCTGCTGCGTTTTATTAACAACATACGTGCAAAGCTCTCAAAAACACCCACCAAAGTTACATCGCTAAATTTTGAGGAGCTATCAGCTGCTAAAATTTCTTTAGTTAAGTATATGTAAAACTTTGCTTTTTCTAATGAAATTACTCTTTGCGGATAAGGTAAATTGCTACCGCTACGAAGTAGTTTACTTCGTCTGCAGCCTTTTTTGGATGAGCATCAGCTGCTCCGCGTGGGTGGTCGCATATCACGCTCTAAGATGTCCATTGACCGAAAACACCCCCTGTTGTTGCCAAAAAATTCACCGCTTGCTAGAATAATCATTGCCGAAATTCATCGCATCACTTTGCACGGAGGGCCTCAAGTCATGCAATCTGTACTACAACGGTGGTTTTGGGTCTTAGGTTCTAGAAATCTTGTGATAAAGGTATATCGCAATTGCGTCAAGTGTAAGCTACTAAATCGCACACCATGTCAACAAAATATGGCCGACTTGCCATTGAACCGCACTGTTTATGCTCGATGTTTTTTGCGAAGTGCTGTTGATTTCGCCGGACCGTATGCTTTTAAATTTTCTCCTGGCCGCGGCTCCAAATCATTCATTTGTATGAGCACCGGCGCCATGCACCTCGAATTTATTAGTGGCCTATCAACGAACGCATTCCTTAACGGCTTCAAACGTTTTATCAATCGTCGTGGCTATTGCCGCCACATGCATTCGGACAACGGAACTAATTTCGTTGGGGCTGACAAAGAGCTTCGTCATACACTTCAGCTATGTTTAGCTGATTCTGCAACCCATGAATTTTTCAATGACTCCAGTATAACATGGCATTTTAATCCGCCGAACGCGCCGCACATGGGTGGTTACTGGGAAGTAGGAATCAAACGCGTCAAATATCACTTAAAACGAGCGCTGGGTGAAACTTTGTTCACCTTTGAAGAACTTACGACGTTGTTAACCGAAGTTGAAGCCTGCGTTAATTCGCGTCCGTTATGCACTGACGCTGCTGCTAGTGCTGGTGATCTAGAGGTTTTGACCCCTGTCCACTTCATCATGGGTGAACCGTTAAAATCGCTCCCTGAGTTTGAAATCAAAGAATTCGAGGGTAATCTACATCAGCGCTGGCAAACTATTTCCTCCATACGACAACATTTTTGGCGACGTTGGCGAGATGAATACCTCGTCAGTCTTCAGAAACGTACGAAATGGTTTCGCGAATCGCCTAATATCTGCGAAGACGATGTCGTAGCCGTAATCGAAGACAACACTCCACCGACAAAATCGAAACTGGCTCGCGTGCTTAAGTGTCATCCTGGCAGTGATGGTCGCGTGAGGGTGGTGACATTAAAAACAGCTGAGGGTCAATACCTACGTCCTATAAGTAAACTGTGTCGTTTGCCAACCAAACAAGATCTATGTATCTAAGTAAATCTTCGCAAATTATTATTTTTCTTATTATTTACTTTAGAATAAAATTAATATATAATAATTCTGTATTCCTTGTGAATTACGCTATTTATTTGTATGTATAGAATTCACTTATATTCTTTATATGTTACGCATATTCTTGAATGATAATACATGAATTTAAGTTTACAGTCTCACAGTATATTACATGTATTATACGTTATTATTTGAATTTTTCGTACTATTTACCTGTAAATAATATATGTATCTGTTTCTGTACTGTTTTGAACCTTGTCACCCGGTTCAAGCCGGGCGGTATGTTGGCGCAAGTATTGCTTCTGCCCTTTTTGAAGTAGTTAGCATCACTTGTATTTTTTGTACTCTTCTTTTTTTGTAGTAAGTTAGTTATAAAGAACGATTGTCAAAACGAAAACGCGCCTAATAATTTTGTATTAAAACATAGTGGTCATTTAATCTGGTCGGAATTCGCTTTTTACGCTGCCAGCACGGCATCAAAGAGGTTACCTGGAAAGTTTTCCGGGAGCTTTAAAAATGGTTAATTTTACAGATTTTGATGTGCTCTTTCTGAATATCAAGTTCGCTACGTCGTATTTTTGCCGCTAGCGCCGCCATATTGGAAAAATGGCACCAAAAATCAGTTTTTTGACAATATCTCCTTTTCGAGTCAAGCCGACTCGAAGCCGACGGCATCTGGCAGGATTATGGTATGAATTTCAATTCAACACAACCATACAAACAAAAACGCAACACAGCCAGCAATTTAATACGCACAGCACTGACAATAAGCGATAAAACATTCAAATGGAAAATATCAACAAAATTCGTAACATTCCATACATGAGCAATTATCCAAAAAAATTAATTGAACACTTAATCTGCAAAAACTTAAGCGATTTTTTGGTATCCAAGCGATTTTTTGGTATCCCGTACATACCAAAGTTAACAGATGACGTGTCTCTCAAGCAATTTCAAAAAGAGAACGTAGTTTTCGCTCATAAGCCCAACCACACGCTTACACCACTATTCACAAATACCAAAGACAAAGCTGAAAAGCAACACCAACTTATAATTGTATATGAAATTAAATGCAACGGCAAAGAAGGAGAACCTTGCAACGCTATACATATATATAAGAACGACGAAACGAATGCTGGAAACCTGCATCGGCGAACACAAATCAGACGCCAAAAACAAAAAACAGACGACAGCATAAAGCGGAGTTCGACAACACCACAATATTAGACATGGAAAAAAGAGGAAATGTTAGGCTAACATTAGAGAGCCTTAGAATAAGACAAAAACAAAAAACTACTGTGAACACAAAAGAAGATCATTAGTTCTTGTTACAGTATCGTTTTATAACATTTAATTGTTGTGGAAGTTTTTAAATGTTTAATGTTTAAATAAATTTGTATGCTTAACATAAATTTATAATGCCAAAAATTTTGTAAAGTGTAAGTGTTTGACAAATGGTCTTTGAACCATAATTTAAATTTTAACATTATTTTATTTAAGTTTTTTTCTCAAATAAATCCTCTGAGGAAGCCTAAATCCCATAGGCGAAACGTCGGGAAAATGTCATAAAAACTTTGTTTTTATTTTGCATTGAACAAAAGTGACCAAATAAGCCCAGAAAAAGAATTTTCAACATCAAAATTTGTAATGTTTTCCTCGTCTCCACACCCCTACAACTTTAACCGAAGTCAAAATACCGAACACCCAATCTCTCCGCGTGTGTGCCGATGAATCCCAGGCCCAGGCCAGTCGTGACTGCTAAAACTGACGAGACACTATGTCTAGTGCGGTCATCAGTCCTAAAAGCGCTCAGCGCAAATTATTGCTAGATTGCCTTGTTATATTGCAAGTTGGCCTTTTTGCCCATGTTAGCTTTTTTTAGCATATCGTTTTTCAGCATCAACCTGCAAGTAGCAAGTGGTATGCAAACACCTTCCTTGTCCTGAGGAATTTGTGAAGCAGTCCACTGCCTAGCAAGCTCATCAGATTTGCAATTGTCATTATGTCCCTATGCCCGGGCACCCAGATGAGGTGCATCTCATGAAGAGAAGAGTGGCATTTCTGGACCACTATTGAGTTTAGGAAGAATGTCTCTAGAGATTTAATAGCAACCTGACCATCTGAATAAATGTTTATATCCCTTTTGGATAAATTTCTCCGAATAAATACCGAAGCCCACTGGAACAGTATAGTCCAAATTGGAAGGTTCAGAACTCAAACTATGAGAAAATTCGAGAGTCATGTCCTTCCTTCGGACTAACAAAACGTTTTCTTAAAATATTTCACATTGCTCTCTTAATTCAGTAAATGATTGGGCATTGTACAACATATACTTTAATTCATTTTACTTTCAGTCCGTCCACGATATAACGAATTACCGAATTGTCTTCAATATTACCGAGAGCGGTGATTTGTTTCATGTTCATACTCATGAAAGCTTTCATCATATCTTTTATTTCTTTCAGTCAACTGTTTATGCAACTCTGCACTGTTGTACTCTTTGTGAAACTCACTTGTCAAAATATGCGAAAGATTTTAAAGTCACTCACGAGAACCGATTCTAAAGATAGCTGAGCGGTTTTTGTCATTTTGTTACGAGTATGTACAAATTTTTGCTTTTCATTTAGCCCATAGGCGTCTGCATTAAGCTCAAAATTTGCAAACCACTTTTTTATTGGAATGGATTCATCATCACAGTCGGGTACAATCTTTCCAAAATTTCCTACAGTCACACCCATTTTATTGTTGCTGTTCTCTTTTATTTAATTTCTTTGGATATTTACAGGATTGACTTAAAATACAGTCGTATTTATCTAAGAGTTTCTTAATTAATATTTCTTATTTTGTAAAAATAACAATGGTTTTTATTTTACTACTTGATTTTAATAATTAGATACCATGTTTACATTAGAATTTACTTTTCCAAAAAGTTTAAAAAATGAAGTTTCATTAATTGTTTTTTTACTTAAAACAAAACAATAACTTATAACTACCTAGAACTATATAACAACAGGTAAAGAACGCTTATTTTAACTCGTTATTTGATACGGGAATCATTAATATTGTAGAAATTGCCCAGTGTACACTGTACTTCTAACGTCAAGTGTTTTGTACCTTCTGTGGTAAAACAAGAGTTTTTTACCTGCGTACAGATTATTATTATTATTTAAGACACTTAAATATATGGGTGACATATAATTTTCTAAGATTGGGTATACTTTTTCTCTTTCCTTATTTAGGTAGTTATTTAGTAGATCGTTGCTAACGAAAGGTAATTTTCCTAAGAATTTCAATGCTTATCCTACCAGAAAGGAATCTATTCATTTTGTCTTACCAAGGTCGTAAACTATTTTATTAGGAGTATTTTTATAAGTGCCATCCCTGTATCGCTTAGCTGGAATACCTAAGCAAACCATGAGGCTGTATCTTTCAAATGTTCTAAGCCTTTCCATTTCAGCTGATGAGATATCAAACCATATGGGGAACGTATAACCTTAAATGGGCCTAATAATTTGCTTGTAGCAATTTAATCTTATCTCATGTTTAAGATGTTTTGCTCTGCGAAACAAGTTCGAGTAGCAGAAATATATTTTTTTGGTTTTAGATAGGGTGTAATCATGAGACTTAAAGGTGAATTTTCTATCAAAATTTTCACTATATCTAATACATTCACCGTTTATTTCGATATTGGGGATGTATTGCCTAGCATTGGGATATAGGTGTTTCTTAAGGCCTCTGAAAATTGTGCTCTCACACTTATCTATGTTCAACCTTAGTTTCCATTTTATAAAGAACCTATTCAGAGTTTCTAGGTGGTCATTTATGTTAATATTTGCCGTTGAGGCCCTTGCATTTGAACTGAGTAACAAAATGTCATCTGCATAAATCAGTGTTAATATATCTGAGCCTGGATTAGGGATGTCTGCCAAAAGGATATTGTAGAGGATTGGTCCTAGAATTGAGCCCTGGGGTACCCCTGCAGTTAGTGCGTGGTTAGTGGAGTGGAAGGTCTGAAACCAAACTGAAAATCTTTAAGAATATTGAGTTCGGCAATATGATTTTTGAGTTTATCAAAAATAAAACCTTCATAAAGCTTACTAACGTTGGACAATAAGGAAATGGGTCTATAATTTTTAGGCACTTTTGGATCTGTATTCGGTTTAAGAATTGGAACAACTTTTGCACATTTCTAAGAAGATGGAAAGTAACCTATACTAAAAGTATGGTCGAAAAAGGTTGCTATGAAATTCCAGAAAACATATCCCATTTTCTTCAAGAAAATTGGAGATATTATCTTCTCCCGAGCTTCTTTTATTATTTTTTTTCTTAAGAGCTATAGCTATTTCAGTGGGCTTAATTAACTTTAAATAATTTAGAAGGGATTCGTGATCTAACCTACTCACATAAGATTTCCCATCTGCTGTTAGCTCACTATTAAATCTGAATCTACCTAAACATTGCCTTGAGCGTCCGTTAAATGATGCAGTTCTCTCTTCTTACCATGGCCACACATTCTCTTAATTTTTTTGTACGTTTTATGGTTCATTTTAATGTTCCTACAGAGTTTTGCACACACGGTTAGAAATCTTGGATTAAATTTTAATACAAGCGAAATATTACAAGGATTTTTAATACAATATTGATTAAAATTAATACTTTTCAATAGATTACAAAATTTTGTAATAAATTTTGTATTAAATTTTAATGTATAAGTATTATATTTGATTTTTAAACCATGCTGTATTATATTTTAATATTACAATAGTTATTGAACTTTCATTTTATGTTGTTGTCAATATAAATAAACTTTTAGACAACCAATAAATAACACTACGGTGGCTTATGTCGTTAAGCTGCGCGTGCATCAATTGAATTCACAAGGAACCCGGTTCGAATCCCATTCGAAATGAAAAATTTTTTTTTTCTTAATATAATATATAATAATAATAAATTTTAATACAAAAAAAGTATTAAAAATGAATTTTAAAATTTAGGCAGTATCAAAATTTAATCCAAAATTTCTAACCGTGCAGTGAATTTCCTCATGAATTTTTATGTGGTCGCTAATAATTTTATCTAAATTTATAATTATTGCTTTGAGTGTGTATTTTCGTTGTGGATCTAAACATCTGTATACTATCCTGCGTAGCCTACTCTTTTCTTTAATGAAGTCTAACACATTTTGGGGCAGATCAGTCATAGCCTTATTCCTGCTATTGCTAGTTCAACATATTCATTTAGGCCTTGTATGCAATTATCTATATCTAGCCTGCTTACATTTCTATCTACAGGAAGTGCATGTATGGGAAGATTTCTTTGAAGTGAAATGTTGAAATCTGTAACATTCATTTTGTTAAAATTGAGAATCTCTAGGGGTGGACTTCTTTCTATATCACTAATAGCTATGACTAACTCAACACCTAAATGGTCTCACTCGTAGTCTAAAGTTCTAAGGCAGTTTGCGAAGTCATCATGGTATTGAATACCAACGAAAGGAGAAGTTAAGAACAAATCTATGTAAGAGTTACAAGAGAAGATTCTTGTGGGGGTTTCCCCAGTCTGAATGTAAAAATGGAGCTAACACATATGGCTGTACCCCCACCGCTACTAGAGGTCCTATCCTGCCTTACTAGGTGGTATCCCTTGTAACGAACCTACGGCCAGGGTCTAAACTTGCCGGTGTCCAGGGGTTCGGCAACGCACATTTATATTTTGCAGGAGACGGCTCTTTTACTAAATAAATTATTAGCTTTTTATCAAGTTCATTAAGTTTATTAAATAACACAGCTCAACAAAATTATCTTTTTTTTTTGTTGCCTTGGATGTACAGTGAGATTGACAGCTTTGCGAAGGTCTCCGAGAGAAGTAGAACTCAACCAAACCCCTCCCACTAACCGCACTACTACGACGGCTGAACGACACATCGTCGAGGGCACGCGTATTTAGACTAGTATTTGTTGTTTTATTATAGAGATGTTATTACACTGGTCAACAGTGGTTTTGTTGCCCTGGATGTCTCTGCCAGTTTTCTATAGTTTCAAGTACCCAGTTTACGAATATATTCATGAAAGTACTGAATTGGCTCTAGCTTTTAAGATATTGATGGATTTATCTATATATAAATGAAGCAAAATCGGGGTAGTTGAACTCTGTATAACTCAAGAACCGCTGGACCGATTTTAATGATCTTTAATTTGTTGGATTTATCCTCACCCCAAAAATAACATAGGCTATAAAAATTCAATTTAGGGTGCATATTTAGGGTGGTTCTCATACTAAAATATTTTTAAATAGCATTTTCACAAAGACCACGTAATCGATTCACACCGAATTTACACCACGTACCTTTTATATCAAGTGCCATAGCTTAGGCTATAAAACTTTTATTTCGGGTGCATATTGATGGTGATTCATCATACAAAAATATTTTTAAAATTACATTTTCACAAAGACCACGAGATCGATTCACATGAAAATTACACCACGTGTCTTTTATATCAAGATACATACCTTAGGCTATACAATTTTTATTTAGGGTGCATATTTAGGGTGCTCCTCATACAAAAATATTTTTGGTTTGGAGATAGATTGAACCCTAAGGAAAGAATAGAGATGTCATCATGATCTTTATTTTTGTAAGCATTCTATATAAAAATTTTATAACTTATGCTATGCTTCTTGATATAAAAGGCACGCAGTGTAAATTTCATGTGAATCGATTGCGTGGTATTTGTGAAAATGTCATTTTAAAAATATTTTTGTATGAGAACCACCCTAAATATGCACCCCAAATAAAAATTGTATAGCCTAAGCTATGGCACTTGATATAAAACCTACGTGGTGTAAGTTCGATGTGAATCGATTACATGGTCTTTGTGAATGTGCTATTTTAAAAATATTTTTGTATAATGGCCACCCTAAATATGCGCCTTAGATAAAATTTTTATAGCCTATGTCATTCTCAGGGCGGAGACAAATCCAAAAAATTAAAGATCATTGAAATCGGTCCAGCGGTTCATGAGTTATACAGAGTGTAACTAACCCGACTTTGCTTCATTTGTTTATAGATAAATCCATCAATATCTTAAAAACTAGAGCCAATTCAGTACTTTCATGAATATATTCGTAAACTGGGTACCTGGAACTATAGAAATCCGCAGAGACATCCAGGGCAACAAAACCACTGTTGACCAGTGTAATAACATCTCTATAATTAATGCTACCAACTATACTTACTTTGTAAGTATCATACTTATTTTCAGCTTCATATACTTACTAAAACTCAATACTTATAAGTATACTTATTTTTAAGAATTATACTTATTTATACTTACTTTTTGTTAATTTAATTGTTTGAAAAACATATATGTATTGGAAGGGGTTTTAAAAATATATTAGGGTAATTTACGATCTTGTTGCAT
This sequence comes from Meiosimyza platycephala, assembly GCA_963662105.1. NCBI lineage: Eukaryota > Metazoa > Arthropoda > Insecta > Diptera > Lauxaniidae > Meiosimyza > Meiosimyza platycephala. Next base: position 64,877,658 of record OY759208.1, read on the forward strand.
CGTTGCAAATGCAAATTTTTGCAAGAGAAGATTTTTGTGAACACCACCATATTGCAAATGTATATCAATGCGTTTTGTTTTTGTAAAAGCAGCTAATTTTGCATTTGCAACGATGCAACAAGATCGTGAATTACCCTATTGTAGAGATTCTTAAACTGTGGTCCGAGGACCCCTGGGGATGCATTTACTTTTCTTCAAACCAGGGATGCCCAGCATCTAACTGTTTCCACTCTTTGACAACATCATCAATTTTTGTAAATTTATATTTGAGCTATTTATTGAGATATTTATTATGGCTCTAAAAAGCAGCTTCTGGAAGTATTTTCCCTGTCCTGATTCTGGCAACGACTGTTTCTGGGATCCCTTCAACACAGATGTTAGTAATGCTAAGCAATTGTCGACATTAGCGCAAGATATGCTCGTTGATATCTCTAACTATTTGTGTGAACAGGCTTTTTCGGTACTATTATATATGTATGTTCTAAATCAAAAAATAGAAACAAGCTTAACGTAGAACCAGACCTGAGGATGAAACCTTCGAATATAGAGCAGGGTTCGCATAATATCACTCACGAATGCTCATTCCTTTCTTTTTCTCACTCATGCGAATTCTGTTTTGTGATTTCTCGTGAGCTGGAGTTGTTGTTGTGTCTATTTATCAAAGAGTAATTTTCATCAAATGAGGTACTCAATGTGAGTTTTCAATTGAAGTGACACACAAAAACAACTCAAGCTCACGAGAAAGCACAAAATAGAATTCGCATGAGTGAGAAAAAGTAAGGAATGAGCATTCGTGAGTGATATTTTGCGTACCCTGTAACACAATTTTTTTTTCTAACAATACATACTTACTTATACTTATTTTTAAATATTATACTTACTTTTCAGTGTTCTTAGAAAAAAATATACTTATTTTGCATTAACATGAGTTGGTAGCATTATCTATAATAAAACAACAAATACTAGTCTAAATACGCGTGTCCTCGACGATGTGTCGTTCAGCCGTCGTAGTAGTGCGGTTCGTGGGAGGGGTTTTGGTTGAGTTCTACTTCTCTCGGAGACCTTCGCTGTGCTGTCAATCTCACTGTAGCTGCCGAATATGGATAGCGACAGTACCGTGGAATCTCAAGTTTTGCGCGCCTGTATGGGTATCGATTTCAGTTCACGAGTGACACGAATTTGAATAGCGTGCACTCGCAACTCCAACTTCGACGCTCACCGCGGCACTATTTCTAAAACCTTCGCTGCGTTCTCAATTTCACTATCTGGGTGCCGTCTTCAGGTTTATGAGTAACACGAACATAGATAGCGTGCCCTCGCAACCCCAAATCCAACACTCCCCACAGTGACTATGTTTCTAACTCAACCCACTATTTCTACGCCTTCGCTGCACTCTCAACTCAACTGTAGCTGTCGAATATGGATAGCGACAGCACCATAAATTCTCAAGTTTTACGCGCCTGTATGAGTGTCGTTTTCAGTCCACGAGCAACACGAATATAGATAGCGTGTACTCGCAACCCCAAATCAGACGCTCTCCAAAGTAACAATGTTTCTAACTCAACCACTATATTACTCTACGCACTACTATATAAATGCAACAACACATTTACCTCGTGCTTCTGACGGCTGCTGCTGCGGTGGACACAACTCCCGACTGCTGCTGCTGTTCCCGGTCCAACAATGAACTCGCCTCGGCGGTCGGTAGCGACTGCCCTGATTTTTTTACAGATTTTTTTTTTACAGATTTAATTGCCTTTATTTAAAAAATCTTTAATTACAAGTACATGTCAGCTGCTGGTACCGGAAATTTGGATTTTATAGGAAATATCATGATCATGGATATGTGTCTTCAGATTTTCAAGGACAATTTGTTGCATAGTGCCGGAAATCTGTTAATACAGTAAAAAAAAAAACAGCAGCTTTATTGAAGAATATTCAATGCGTTTTTGGTCAAAAAGTAAAGTGGAAGTTATTGGTTTCAAATCCTTCCGTTCCCAAAATATATGGATTACCAAAAACTCACAAACCGATTCTCAAAATGAGACCCATTATTAATATTAATGCACCAACTGAAAAAATTTCAAAATAGCTAGTTGCTGAATTTAAAAAATATCGCCATGGTTTTACATGCAGCGTTCAAAATACGTTCGATTTTGTGGACAAGATTAAAGATGTTGTTTTAAATGAGGATGAAATCTTAATTGCTTTTGATGTTGTCGCTTTGCTTCCGAGCATCCCAATAGACAAAACTCTAAAGTTATTAAAGGTGTGGTTAAACGAAAATGAAGCCGATTGTGGAAAAAATAAATTTTCTTGGAAGCTGCTAAATTATGTATGAAGCACAATTGTTTCCAGTTCGCAAATGAATTTTTTAAAATAATTGAAGGTACAGCGATGGGTAATTCATTATCACCTTTTTTAGCTGAATTGTTTATGGCATCATTTGAAAGTGATTTAAAATTACAAAAAATTCTGCCAAGAATAAGGTACAGATATGTTGATGACATTTTTGCCGTGGTTCAAAAAAACAAAGTTAATGAAATTTTAACTATTATTAATTCCAAGCATCCATCAATAAATTTCACGTCGGAAATGGAGAATGATAGAAAATTAGCGTTTTTGAACTTACTGATTACCAGATTAACGTCTAATAGATTATCTTTCGAAATTTATAGAAAGCCTACAAATGTCCCACGGTACATTCCAAGAAATTCTTTTTGTCCATTTCAATATAAAATAGCAGCATTCAATAGCATGGTGTTTAGGCTGTGTAAATTGCCTCTTAACATTAAATATGTTGCTGAGCTTAATGGCTATGACAGAGAAATAATAACGAGGATGGTTGAAAAACAATTCAAAAAAGTTAGACAACAAAATTTGACTTCTTTATCTACAATTAAAGAAATAGAAACTAAGAAACGCATTAAAATACACTTTGCACCTATGCATATATGAGGTCAACAAAAATATGTTGGACAGACAAAATGAAACATAGAAACGAGATTTAACGAGCATATGTCACACATCAAATATGAGAGACCCAATAAATCAGCTGTCGCTCTACATGCATTAGAAAATAAACACAACATAACAAAAAATAATTTAAAATTAATAAAGTACATCACAAGAGAAGAAAGCTTTGATGCATATGAAAGCATTTATATGCACAAAAACAATAACATTGCCATGAATACAATGGATGCGCCGATTCGGTCATCTCTTTTTAATTGTTTAGGAAGATCTGTAGTAAATGTTTAAAAATTGTTAAAAAAGCTCTTTTTGGTAGCTTTTGATTAGGAACTTTCGTATTTCTTCGTTTTTTCACATTTGTACGTTAGCTGTTTGCAATTTAATTTATTAAAAAAAAAAAAAATTTTTTTGCTGTTAACCTTTAACAATTGTATGTATAAAATTTTTTACTAAGTGAAAAACTGATAATTGATGTAGTATTTTTTGTATTTAGTTTCAAAAATAAAGTTCCGCTGATGATGGTGCTAAGTACACCGAAATGTACATACGGAAAATAAGAATGTAGAGTGTTTTATTCAACAGTCTACTATTTTCTTCACAAATAGGCGAAGTAAAAGGAAAAGACGGTTTTATTCCAACTTAATTATCGTATGATAATTTTTTTACGTCCTGCTTCGCGGTATTGCCCTAATTTTGTTAGTTTTTTAAAGAAATTTTTTGACTAATAACCAACCTGTTATTACAGACAAATTTCCGGTTATACAAAGATAAAGACCAAAAACACAAAGCGGGTGTAGTTCAATCCTGTTAAATATACAAGTGCTCGGGTTTGAAGGGATCGCTAGCATAGTCACCAGCCCTTAATGTGGCTGACTCCTCCAGATACCTTTGAAAAATTTGCAGCTTCGATACCAAACCGCCTTTAAGCCGTAGTTGACCAAACAGGCTACTACACCAAATATTAAAAATTAGAAAATTATTACTTTTAACAGTGTTTTACAGCTTATACACATCTGCATAAAATAAGCTGTGACATGAAATTTAGCAGTATGTTTTGATATTTAATTTTTAAAATTCCAGATAATACATTTTAACAAAAAATAAACATTTTTTTTAACTCGAATTTTCGCGCTTTCAAATGATAACAAAATTTTTTTTATATTCCATTTAGTTTCAAAATTATAGAGTGTTGAAGTTAAGAGTATGCACTGCATAAAATAAGCTGTGAGCCAATGTAAGTACTGAAAGGCGATAAACAATACTGTGAAATATTGTCCAGCATAGAATAGAATGTCTTCTGCAGCGCTTTATTTGATATATTAACAGCATTAAATACAAAAATGTTTTACATCCCATTACCAGTAAAAATAATATTTAGGCGCAAACACCCACACATGCAATCGACGTAGATTTTTCTCACCGAAACAGTTTTGTTCCTTTATTTTTTTTTTTACAGAACTGCGAGAATCTGCTACTTAATGCCGGAAAGGTGCTAAATAAGACAGTATTCTATGGAAAATTATACTCTCCAAGAATTGACAATGACGTAAAGAAAACATTTTTCGTTTGACAGCGTAAAAGGTAGACGCTTACTAGGGTGGTGGGTCGATTTTGGACTTTTTTCGATTCGAGATTTCTAATAGTGCGGAAAAGTTGCCTTAGTACTTCCTGATTCCAATGCAATTTTCCGTTTCCCCAACTTCGGCCTTGAAATTTCGGAAATTTGCCTAAAATCATGAAATTTCCTACCTAGCGCCTGAAATACGCCTCTCATGGCAAAATGTTTGAAACAAAAGTTGTTTGTCGCGTCATTAGCTACCGAAATGGTATGCATGATCATGGCCGTAGGACGAACCGTTCTCGAGATACGAGCGAAGAGACGGCGCGCCGCAACGCAAGGTGAAAATCGGCTTGCGGCCACACTTCTCCCTGAATGCGCCAACAATGACATCTGTAGTGACTTAATACCAACACGCATAAACAACAACACATAAGGAACACTATACACAAAAACAACTTATAAAATTGTTGTTTTATATGTTAAAAAATTGAAAATAAATCTAAAAAAGTATATAATTAAAAATTTAAATAATATCAAAAATAAAAGTTAAATAAAAAATAAAATATAATGAAATAGATAAGGGTCTATAGGTGTCCACACAAATATTCTTTCATCGAGCTCCTTCACTCTTGTCGTTGATTTCGCCGAGTGCTATCACTTACATTCTCTCAACAGAACACAAAACTCAACATGTCTGTATCTAAATTTAAATTTAGACAGAAATATCCTGTGTTTGGCATATATCCGTACGATCTCACTGAGTCCCAGCTACCCAGTTACCAGGATGTTCTTTTGTGTTATCAGTTTGAAAGATTTCGTATAGGGCGACTCCGAGGCGACAATTATGAACCTAGGAGTAAAGATGTTTCAGAAATAGTTTCAAAAAAGGTTGAAAATATTTTCAAAAAGCCATCTATTCCGATAGTCTCACACACCAGAGTTCTACAAATGCCCACCACATATCATAAGAATTTCTGACACTTAAACAAATGTTTTTAAGGAACCAAATAGGTTTTCGCTCTAAAAGAGACGACTTTGTCACTTCTGCCGCAGAATTATTTGACATCGCTGCTTCTAAATGCATTTATTTTTCTTCATGCAATTGTCCAAAGAAAAATAAAGTTCCTATCATTGAACAACCATTTCTCTTGGACCAGAGAACCAGAAAAATTGGCCGCATTGGAAGTGTTGATCTACATGAAACAAAAAAGATTACAAAGAGAAATTAACGTAAAGAAAAGATTTCAAAACGTCATTCAACATCAACACTTACCAGAAAAGTATCAGCTACAACACGTGACCATTCAGATCAACCAGACACTCACACAGATGACAACAATGTAGGTGCGTCACACATAGCTTCTTCCAAAATCGATGCTGATGCTGAATTTTCTCTTCCATCCTCTAAAATCAAACAAAACTCACTATTATTAGAACAGCGGCCTTGATTGTTTCATCTGCCTTTCTGGATGCCAAAAAAGCAGGTTTGATAAATTTGTCACTGACAAATGCAAGATTAGTCAAGCAAAAAAAAGTGTTGGAATTAAGCTCGAAAACACCGAAAGTATTGACTCTGTATACAGGCTGCATTTTGACGGCCGCAAAGACAATACACTCACACAAGTCCGCGAAGGTGAAAAGCACTACCGCGACACTGTCAAAGAGGAACATATTTCTCTTGTAGCGTAGCGGAACCTGGTTCTCATTACTTTGGCCACGTCACCTCTCTTTCCGGGTCAGCTGAGGATGAGATGCAAGCTATATGGCAACATTTACAAGACAATTCAGTAAATGTGGAACATCTAGAAGTTGTCGGTGCTGATGGCACCAACACGAACACAGGTTGGAAAGGTGGAATCATTCGGAAACTAGAAGAAAAAATAGGTAGGCCATTACAGTGGGTTGTTTGTCTTCTACATTTCAACGAACTTCCATTTCGTGCTCTTTTCGAACACATCAGGCCCGTGCGCAAGGGGGGAGGGGTGGTTGGGGGTTCTAACCCCCCATTGGAAATTTTTTACATAGACTTTTATTGGCAATATGTTCTTACTTAAATGAAAAACCAAAAAGACTCATACGAAAAATTAAAAATTTTATGAAAATAAAAAAAGACTCACATATAGTACATAAGTATGTATAGAAAAAGGTATACTAAATGATACACTTAAAAATTTACTTATGTACATACTTTTCAAATGATACCCATTTTGTTGAGATCAGTTGAAAGGTTTGCAGCTTATACTCATAGTAATTTTTAGAAAATTTATCCGCAACTTCCGATATTTCACAAACCAGATCCAAGCGAAAGTTATCGTTAAAATATTCTGTTTTTTTATTTAAAAAAAAAAACCTTATTTTGGGAGAAGAATAAGAAATTCAAAGTGTTGGTAAGGTTATCTTGCTTCAAAATTTTTCCCAACTAATACGTCCTGAAATCTTTTTTGCAATTAATATTTTGATTCACAAAAATGTTTCTCAAAAATTTGATATGTACTTTCATATTGAAATTCCCGCCATAATTTTGGAAAATGTGAGTTCTATTTGTATGAATTTTATGATGTTTTCCAAAGTTATGTCGGGAATTTCGGTATGAAAGTACATGCGTTCTGAGGTTTGAATGAGAAATAACATATAAAAAAATCAAAAAAAAAGAAGATGTTATATTAAAGTTGTTTCGAGAAAAAAATTTTTTAAATAAAAATTAAATTAAATTAATGTTTCAACCAATTTATTTAAATCTTTTTAATTTTATATAAAGTTATAGTATTTCTTAACAAATAAGATTCTATAATTTTTATCCTATCTCCTATAGTTTTTGAGATATTTCGTTTCAAAAAATGCTTAAAAAGGTAATAAAAAACAAAGTGTGCAGTTATTAAAAGTATGACCGATATGTACAATGTACAGCTGTGTTCACGAAAATAGTAGTGCCGTTGGGTCCTGGGTGTTTTACTATCAAATTAAATGAGTACAATTTTCATTTAAAGTTTTGAAAAAATAGTAATGTATATTCATTTCCGAGAATATTTACAGTTTCTTTTATTATAAACTTTTATTTATATTAACGCAATGGCTTAATCAAAATAAAATTCAAAAATAATGCTGTTCACGAAAGTAGTAGTGGTTACTAAAATTAAAAAAAAAGCGCTACAACTTAATTTAAACAACATGTTACATGTTATACATGTTTGTTTGGGTCTAATATTTTGTGATAAATGCTTTATTGTTTATTACGACTTTGCATCGACGTGAAATAGAGTAAATAAGGTCCTTACAACGCTTCACAAGAATTTCAGCCCAAGTCCCTTTAAACATTTGTCAAAGCTGTGTTCTACTTGATGGCTTTGCTGTTTTTACGATTCGTTTGATATCTCCTCACAAATTTTCTATCCGATTTAGGTCCGGAGACTGAGCTGGCCATGGTATCAAGTCGATTTTTTAAGATACAAACATTCATAAGCTAGTTTACTAGTGTGTTTAGGATCGTTATCCTGTTGAATCGTCAATTTTAAAGCCATTTCCCGACTGGCATACGGTAGCATTACATCCTTCAATAAATTTACGTTGACTGCTTTGTCTATAATCACGGTGGTCTTTAAAAAGTTTTAATTTTTCGAAATACCACCCGCGATTTTGTTCAGGGATATTGTTGGGGGACCCTTCCAGTGTCAAAAACCGCGAAATCGAACGTCCAGCCGTTTTTTTTTTCGACCTTTTTATTTTTTTAACTATTTTTTGAGTATGTCTCGGTGTTTATATACATTAAGAGCGGTTAAAAAAAAAACTTTTTGATTTTTTTACGATGTGTCAGTGGATTACTATAGCCCTATATGTCTTGACAAAACAACCCATAAGGATTTTCATCAATGTTGAAAACTGGATTGCAGCCAACTGTTTTAAGTTGCCTACCCATTTTCGTAAATATTGATTTAAAAAATGGTGCAAGCTAAAGAGGTTATCAAATTTTGCAACAAAGTGGGTATTATTTTCAAACTATTATCGATCGAGGAATTCGAATCCGTGATCAGTTTTTCTTCTTCTTCTTTTTTTATTATAAAAAAAATGGAAATTGTCCGGACAAAAATTAAAAAATGCCGATTTTCACCTTTCAAGTTGCAAAACTTGATATAATACTTTACCGCCGATCTAAAGGTACATTATTTTTAATGAATCTTTATTTGCTTAAGAGAAAACCGTAAACCGCATATCAATATCATCTTTCAAAACCAAGAAATCTGCATTTTTCTAAATTAATAGACCTGAAATTTTTCGATTCGGCGTTGACATATATGTACAGTTGTGTTCATGAAAATAGTATTGTTGCAGGACATGACCTTTAAATCCCTTTTCTAAAATATTTTGCATTACAAATTGAACTCCTTAGTAAAATTTTCGTAGGACTGAATAAAAAGAACAGAAAAGCAAAAAAATCCCGTTAGTTTTGTTTCGTGTCGTCTTGTTTGTGATCCATTTACATATTTGCACCAAAATTCTGCTGTTCATTAAAATAGTAGTGCTTTACGTAATTAGTTGAAAAAATTCTAGAAAACCGCCATAAGTAAGTGTAATTAAGTAATTCAATAATTTGACAATATGAATTTTTTGCAATCGAGGTACTCTTCCTTTTTTTGGTGGGTAGGGGAAGGAATTGCTGAATCGAAAAGATAGAATCAATAATTAGGCTAAGGAATTAGGGTAAGACCTTCAAGTAAACTGAAAATATGGTTGGATGCACTGCCCCTGATATTTAATGCTATTACCTATTGTAAGAGACCTAAAAATCGTGGTGGTAACCGCCAGATTTCGTTATTAGACGACAGACGAAGTGCACGATATTGCAAGACTAAGTCCTCAAAAATGATAAAAACTCAGCCGAATCTGTCGATCAGTGCTGTGACAATTCGATGTCGACTAATGGAAAATAATTTGAATACAAGAAGTTTCAGGAAGGTATACCTTTAGACGAAGAAGTACGTCGTTGCAAGAATACAATTTGCAAAAGATTATATGAAATGGAATGCCGAAAAGTGGCGCCACGCATTATGGTCAGATGAGAGCAAAGGTTTTTTTTTTGGTGGAACAGGCTCCAGACAGTATGTTCGTCGTCCACCAAACACAGAATACCATCCCAAATACACTGCCAAGACGGTTAAACATGGTGGACTAACCATTATAGTATGGGCTTACTTATGCTAGACTGGCGTTGGCCCTATCCATTTGATCAAAGGTATTATAGACAAAGCAGTCAACGTTAATTTATTGAAGGATGCGATACTATCGAATGTCAGTCGGGAAATTCATTTAAAATGGACGATTCAACAGGATAACGATCCTAAACACACTAGTAAACTAGTTTAAGAATGTTTGTATCTTAAAAAATCGACGTGATGCCATGGCCAGGTCAGTCTCCGGACCTTAATCGGATGGAAAATTTGTGAGGAGATATCAAACGAATCGTAACAACAGCAAAGCCATCAAATAGAATACAGCTTTGACAACTGTTTAAAGGGACTTGGGCTGAAATCCTGTAAAGCGTTGTAAGGACCTTATTGACTCTATTCCACGTCGATGCAAAGTCGTAATAAACAATAAAGCGTTTATCACGAAATATTAGACCCAAACAAACATGTTTAACATGTAACATGAAGTTTAAATTAACTTGTGTCGCTTTTTTTTTTAATTTTAGTAACCACTACTATTTTCGTGAACAGCATTATTTTTGAATTTTATTTTGATTAAGCCATAGCTTTAAAATAAATAAAAGTTTATAACAAAAGCTATTGTAAATATTCTCGGAAATGAATATAGATTAATATTTTTTAAAAACTTTAAATGAAAATTGTACTCATCATTTAATTTGATAGTAAAACAACCAGGACCCAACGGCACTACTATTTTCGTGAACACAGCTGTATATATATTAAGCTGATTCAAAATTTTGTTTGTTCTAAACAGCTATTATCGATCTAGGAACTTGAATCCGTAATTAGATTTTCTTCTTCATCCTTTTTTCTTATAAAAAGATTTAAAGTTGACCGAAAAAAAAACAAAAAATACCGATTTTCTGCTTTCAAGTTGCAAAATCGGCCCATATTATACTACCACCGATCCCGTTGTACAATACTTTTAATGAAATTTTATTTGCTTAAGAGAAAACCGTTAACCGCATATCAATATCTTCTTTCAAAATCAAGATATCTACCTTTTTCTAAATTAACAGACCTGGCACAATTCAATTATTCTATACATTTTTCTAGGATTTTCAAAAATTTCTTGGTTTTGAAATAAGATAATGATATGCGGTTTACGGTATTCTTTTAAGCAAATAAAGATACATTAAAAATAATGTACAACGGGATCGGTGGTAGTATAATATGGACCGATTTTGCAACTTGAAAGCAGAAAATCGGTATTTTTTGTTTTTTTTCGGTCAATTTTAAATTTTTTTATAAGAAAAAAAGAAGAAGAAGAAGAAAATCTAATTACGGATTCAAGTTCCTAGATCGATAATAGCTGTTTAGAACAAAAACAAATTTTGGATCAGCGTAATATGTATATATCTCAACGCCGAATCGAAAAATTTCAGGTCTATTAATTTAGAAAAATGCAGATATCTTCGTTTTGAATGATGATATTGATATGCGGTTTACGGTTTTCTCTTAAGCAAATAAAGATTCATTAAAAATAATGTACCTTTAGATCGGCGGTAAAGTATTATATCAAGATTTTGCAACTTGAAAGGTGAAAATCGGCATTTTTTAATTTTTGTCCGGACAATTTCCAATTTTTTTATAAGAACAAAAGAATAAGAAGAAAAACTGATCACGGATTCGAATTCCTCCATCGATAATAGTTTGAAAATAATACCCACTTTGTTGCAAAATTTGATAACCTCTTTAGCTTGCACCATTTTTTAAATCAATATTTACGAAAATGGGTAGGCAACTTAAAACAGTTGGCTGCAATCCAGTTTTCAACATTGATGAAAATCCTTATGGGTTCTTTTGTCAAGACATATAGGGCTATAGTAATCCACTGACACCTCGTAAAAAAATCAAAAAGTTTTTTTTTTAACCGCCCTTAATGTATATAAACACCGAGACATACTCAAAAAATCGTTAAAAAAATAAAAAGGTCGAGAAAAAAAACGGCTGGACGTTCGATTTCGCGGTTCGCGGATTTTGACACTGGAAGGGTCCCCCAACACTATCCCTGAAAAAAATCGCGGGTGGTATTTCGAAAAATTAAAATTTTTTAAAGACCACCGTGTAATATTTTGGTCAAATGGATAGGGCCAACGCCAGTCTATCAAGTGTAAGCCCATACTAAAATGGCCAGTCCACCATGTTTAACCGTCTTGGTAGTGTATTTGGGGTGGTATTCTGTGTTTGGTTGACAACGAACATACTGCCTGGAGCCTGTTCCACAAAAAAAAAAAAAAATACTTTGCTCTCATCTGACTGTAATACGTTGCGCCACTCTTCGGCATTCTATTTCATACAATCTTTTGCAAATTGTATTCTTGCAACGACGTGCTTCTTCGTCTAAAGGTATACCTTCATGGAACTTTTTGTACTCAAATTATTTTCCATTAGTCGACGACGAATTGTCACAGCACTGATCAACAGATTTGGCTGATTTTTAATCATTTTTGAGGATGCCGAGGGCTTAGTCTTGCAATATCGTGCACTTCGTCTGTCGTCTAATAACGAAATCTGGTGGTTACCACCACGATTTTTAGGTTTCTTACAATAGGTAATAGTATTAAATATCAGGGGCAGTGCATCCAACCATATTTTCAGTTTCCTTAAAGGTCTTGCCCTGATTCTTTAGTCTAATTATTGATTATATTTTTTCGATTCAGCAATTCCTTCCTCTACCCACTAAAAAAAGGAAGAGTGCCTCGATTGCAATAAATTCATATAAGCAAATTATTGAATTACTTAATTACACTTACTTATGGCGGTTTTCTAGAATTTTTAATTTTTTTCAACTAATTACGTAAAGCACTACTATTTTAATGAACAGCAGATTTTTGGTGCAAAAATGTAAATGCATCACAAACAAGAAAACACGAAACAAAAGTAACGGGATTTTTTTACTTTTCTGTCATGTCCTGCAACACTACTATTTTTATGAACACAACTGTTCAAACATACATACATATGTACATTAGCTATGGAATAGTAACATATGGAGATTATTAATATTTGTGTTTCAAAACGCTGGGACCATTTATTTTGTGAGGTTTGATAAAAAAATGCGTGAGCCAAAAAATTAAGTGGATTGGAAAGGGCTAAATGGCGTCTCATCAAGGTCAAAGTTACAAAATTTGGGAGAATTTCAGACAAATCAGCCCATAGCTGCTAAGGAGTAGCCCATAGAGCAGTAGGTCGTATGACCGACCCTCAATTATTTTTCATCGCCAACATTTTTTTCAAACATACTTATCCCCTCTTTCCCCCCTTTGGGAGGTTTCCATACAAAAGAGATGTTTTTATGCAATTTACTCCCAACGTACCCAATGCTACCAGGGTGTCCCTAGAAGATTCAAGTACACTCACGGTCAAAAAAAACGCAGACTTGAATTTTGCAACAAGTTTTATATTTTGATGCGTAAAATAATATCTACTCTTTTTTAACGGTTTTAAGTTTGTTAGATACTGGTACTAGGAACAAGTTTTGAGCATTTTCAAAACTGTCCACCTAACAATAATAAATTCTAGGAACCTTTTCCAAATAAACACATAATTGCTAGTTTTATAATCAGAAATTACAACTTATTTCTATGAAAAAATACATTGTTTTTGTAGTTTTTTTACGCATTTTTAATTTCTCACATATTCTTTAATTATTTATTATTTAATTATTTTAAATAATACGGTAAAATTCATTTTAATACCGCGTAGGACCTATTTTTGCCTTGATGACGCTTTTCATTCGAAAAGGCATGCTCTCATAGAGTTTCCGTATTAAATCCATTAAAATATCGTACCAAGTGGATTCAATTATTTCCTTTAACTTTGGAATATTATTAGGGTTTTGTTGGCGCACTTTACGTTTTAAAATGGCCCAAACATTAACAATGGGATTGAGGTCGGGGCTGTTACCGGGCCATAGACTAACTCAATTCTCAAAAAGGCCTTATAATTCTTTACCTATGCAAAAATTAATAGTTCACTTTTGTAAATCTATCAAAAAAAAATTTAAAAAATAATTATTGTGAGTGGGACACTTATCGATTTCGAGCGATGACAAGGTGCAGAAACGTCTTGAAATATGACTTTTGCTTTGGTCAAATGGGGGCAATAACAAGAAGTGGGGTGGGAGAGATTCTTCTTCCGGAAGGTTATTTGAACTCCGCAGCTTATATTGTTATCGTAAAAAACGGCGTTTTACCTAACATCGACCAACTAAGCGAGCACGTAGCAAAAGTCATATTTCAAAACTTCTGCACCTTGTCATCGCTCCAAATCGGTAAGTGTCCCACTCACAATAATTATTTTTTACATTTTGTTTTGATAGATTTACAAAAATTAACTATTTATTTTTGCATAGGTAAAGGAATATAAGGACTTTTTGAGAATTGAGTCAGTCTATGGCCCGGTAACAGCCCCGACCTCAATCCCATTGTTAATGTTTGGGCCATTTTAAAACGTAAAGTGCGCCAACAAAACCCTAATAATATTCCAAAGTTAAAGGAAATAATTGAATCCACTTGGTACAACGATATTTTAATGGAATTAATACGGAAACTCTATGAGAGCATGCCTTTTCGAATGGAAAGCGTCATCAAGGCAAAAATAGGTCGTAGGCGGTATTAAAATGAATTTTATCGTATTATTTAAAATAATTAAACAATAAATAATTAAAGAATATGAGAGAAATTAAAAATGCGTAAAAAAAACTACAAAAACAATGTATTTTTTCATATAAATTAGTTGTAATTTCTGATTATAAAACTAGCAATTATGTGTTTATTTGGAAAATGTTCCTAGAATTTATTATTGTTAGGTGGACAGTTTTGAAAATACTCAAAACTTGTCCCTAGTAACAGTATCTAACAAACTTAAAACCGTTAAACAAGAGTAGATATTATTTAACGCATCAAAATATAAAACTTCTTGCAAAATTCAAGTCTGCGTTTTTTTGACCGTGAGTGTATATGCCCAACCCCCCCTAATTTATTCTTCCCAAGATTTCTGCAGAATATACTAACCCCCTACTTCAACCCCTTAAGGAGTTCCCCATACAAAATTGAACTTCATACGGAATTTGGCTGACTACTCTTACCTTTCCAGAAGTTACTTTTCTTATGTAGTTTTTCCCGCTGAGTTCGGAAGTAAAAATAAAAATTTTTTCAATGGCACAGTTTTCGAGATATTGTAGTTTTTTCATATTTTCGACCTTCTTTCACTTTAAAGTTCATAACTTGAGCTATAAATGTTCAATTTCATCGTGCTTAGCACCAAATTAAAGGTATTAAAATGACAAATTAACATGTATAATTACATATTCTATTGAGTAAGAGGTGCACAAGATATCGATGAAAGCAGGCCAGATTTAAAAAAATATCAAATTTTACATTTGATTCTATGGCCACGGAAAAATAGAAATAAAATAAACAAAAATAATTATGCTTCATGCTCGTAGAGCTGATACATTTACGCAAAAACTAAGGTATACCAAAAGAAAATCGACCATAAAATGACAACTGTAAAAACAGAGGGAATGGGAGAATCCAACGCCACATTTTCGATACAAAAAATTTTTTTGTATCGATTGTTCTCAACAAATTGTCGAACAAATTAATATATTCAGAAAATGTGGCGTTGGATTCTCTCATTCAATCGCTTCTAACGTTGTCATTTTATGGTCGATTTACTTTTGGTACTTTACAACCTGACATGAAATATCTAAGTGAAAACCGCCCCCCCCCCCCGCCCGTGGATGATTTCTGCGCACGGGCCTGGAACACATAGATGGTGTCTCAAAGAGTCCAAATACATTCTCTGGCGACATAGGTAAACTGCTCCCTGATTCTGAGAAGTTGCCTGTCGTCAAATTTGAAAGTTTTCCAACATACCAAATCTAGGCAACAACTGCCAAAGTTTAGTACAAAATCTGATTTTATCAATCAGATTCAGACTAAAACAAGCCTGATATATGGTTGGTTGGCTGGGTTGGGCGTGGGAGGAACCCGAAGTGCAGCCACCTTTACGTGGTGGGTTCTGGGTAATCAATACAGGTTAGCTGAGAGCTGCAAATATTTTCACCTTGCGTTGCGGCGCGCCGCCTTTTCGCTCGTATCTCGGGAACGGTTCGTCCTACAACCATGATCATGTATACCATTTCGGTAGCTAATGACGCGACAAACAACTTTTGTTTCAAACATTTTACCATGAGAGGCGTATTCCAGGCGCTAGGTAGGAAATTTCACGATTTTAGGCAAATTTCCGAAATTTCAAGGCCGAAGTTGGGGTTGAAGATGCAGTCCGATCTCAAAACGGAAAATTGCATTGGAATCAGGAAGTACTAAGTCAACTTTTCCGCACTATTAGATATCTCGAATCGAAAAAAGTCCAAAATCGACCCACCCTAACGCTTACCACTAGGCACAGTTAAGTTATGGAAACGGTTTTCCAAAACTATTTTCTTAAGAATAATTATTTAGATTTAGGCTGAACGGTTAAATGTCCTACCAATTTGTGCCGACTTTGATATTTACGTGAAATCACTACTAGATAATATTTTTAAACGTTCGAAAAATTACGAAAATTAAAAAATTGGTTTTTGGCACTTTCTACAATGCTCAGGGTGAAGCTTTTTGGATCAGTTTCAAAAAAGTTAATTTAATGAGAATTCGATAAGAACAACCTCTAATTATTATTTTTCTCGAAAAATCTTACTTACCGATCTAAAAGGCTTGTTAATAAATTGAGATTTGAGTTTCTCACTTTGGTATCTGAAAGGCTATATTTAACATAATTTTTAAAATATATTTTTTAGGTCTCATATGTGTGTATTCTAACCAACAATCTTTTGAGACACTTAAAGACAACTTGGAAAAGTCTCTACTTTGTAATTTAGAGCTAGAAGATAAATTTGAAAATTTGCCAATTGTACTTGTATTTCAACCACATGATTTGAAAGAGAGTGAAATCGATTATTTGCGTAGTGAAGGTGCACGTTTATCGGAAATGCTACATTGTGAATTTATAGACAATCGGGAAAGTCATCAGCATAAATACGTCTACGAAATTTTGAATATTGTCATATTATCGTTAAAACTGTCAGATATTAAGATACTAGACATTTCTTCTTCGACTCTAATTGATTTGCGGATAATGGTCTGTATGTTTTGCGGTGATCAATACAATATTGAAAACATTGTGAGTCCATTGATTGCCGAATCATCTCAATGCAAATCGCCTGACCATTCCATTATTGTTGATGTATTTATCGGAGACTCTAAACGACGTGTCGAATTTATTTTATCTTCATATCACGCAGTTAATCAATATCATGATGAATTGATACATGGTTTTATATATTTCTATTCTGCTAAACGACGATCTTCATTATCAAATTTAAGGTAAGTAATCAGATATACATTTGTGTAAATAATAACACTATGAATTTTCGCAAATGGATCTGAGTATATTAAGTATTTTGTTTAAAAAATTTATTTTTAATAAAGAAGACATGGACTACATCATACTTAAATTTCAGCTAATTTGACCGAAAGCCATTTCAATTACTCTGCCAATATCTGGATAGTTCTGATTCGATTTTGGAGAATTTTTTATATTTAAATATTTTGCAATACATATCTCGAAAACGTGAAGTCGCCTGACTATAAAGAGAAAATTTATTAAGTCATTTAAATTATGGCAGATGTGAATTCTGAATAAAAAAAAATTTCTAATATGATATAATATTGCTCCAGCGCTCGTCCGTCCCTGTTAATTAAAATTTTTTATTGAAAAATGTTCCTTAAAATATCACTTAAAATTCCAAGTCCGCGTTCTTCTAGCCAGAGGCGGAGACTTCTAAGAAATATTGGAGGGCACAACTTTCTAAAGTTTTTCAAGTGACATATAATGGTGGGGGGGATGTAGAGTCATAATCATCAAAAAGTATGACAATGCAAAAGCATATGATGAAAACAGAAATGTTTTACATTTAGACGTTTTTGGAGGAGCATTGCCCCTCGTATATTTTAGGAAGCAAAGATCCATATTCGTTGAGTTACGTTTTTTGAAAATTGATAAACACGTTTTAGATTTGTTACTATAATTAATGAAATTTGTTAAATTGATGCTAACGTTGCCTGTGACGACATACACAGCCGAAAGATTATTTTCGACCTTAAGAAGATTGTAAGTACATGCATATTATACATACATGAACATACATTCTGAAGACGCGTTGAATGTAGATTTAAACAAGATCGTCACATGCATCATATTGGATTCTATTTATTATACTCAGTTTGCCACGAAATGGGTGTATATTATGATACATCGCATTGTGGTAGGTTATAGTGAACACCTTATCTTTGAACATTTCTTTGCGTATGCCAAAATGTATATATGAATCCAATTAATAATCACGTAATGTTATGTTTTGTCTGGAGCGGGCCCAATGTTCAATTTTTTAACTATATTGTTAGTGGTATTATTATTATTATTTTTTAGAAAGTTTTCAGCTGTATAAATTTTCTACAAATTAATTTTAACCACTTTTCGAAAGAGGTGCGCTGCTGTATTATGTACATTTCTATTTCCTAAGGGTTTTCACGCGTTTTACTTCAATAATTTAAAACTGTACAATTTTTATCTGGGTGCAAAAAAATCCTTCAATTACACGGTCCGACGAAATCTAACTTTTTGTTGTACATATGAGAAATTTCAATATATTCTGAAAATAGACACTAAAAAAAATATACGTGTCTCGTGGTTTTTCACCAGCACGTCAGATTTTTTTTTTAATCGATGCCACATGAGAAAGAAAATTAAAATTCATCATATCTTATCAACTATTTGACGCAAATGAACAAAACTTGGTATATACATATGTATGTATATAAAAAGTAGAGCCTAAAGTAAGATTCAATAAAAAAATGGGCTTTGCCCCTCCTCCAATATGAGACAATCTCAAAATTTTTATATCAGCAACTATTTGACGCAGATGGATATAAAAAATGTAGGTCTTTTCTAATTTTGGAGGCGTGGCACTACCCATTTTTTCACTACTCACCAAGTTTCATTTATATGCGTCAAAAAGTTTATGAGATACGATGACTTTAATTCTTTGCTTATATGGGAGGGCGTGGCATTGCCCACTTTTTCCAAACTTAACAAAGCTTAGAGCCTTACACAAACTATCAGCAACATATGTACCAAATCTTATCCAACTGCGTCAACCATTTTTTTTGTCATATTGGAGGCGGGGCACCGCCCATTTTTTCATTGAATCTTACTTTTGGCTCTAACTTTTATATATGTATGTATATACCAAGTTTTGTTCAATTGCGTCAAATAGTTGATAAGATATGATGAATTTCAATTTTCTTTCACATGGGGGGTGTGGAATCGATTAAAAAAAATCGGACGTGCTGGAGAAAAACCACGAGACACGTATATTTTTTTAGTGACTATTTTCAGAATATATTAATATTTCTCATGTGTGCAAACCTTTGTCGGATTGTGTTATTTTAAATACTATTCTGCCCTCAGAAGCAAAATGGGCTTATCTCAAAAAAATTCATATTTGTGATTCTAATGGCATCGGATAGCTTAAGAAATTACGCATCTAATGAACTGTGTTCTTAAATCAGTATCACTTTAATTTTCTTTTGGTATTTATGGTCGCGATTTTCCACTGTGCGACAACGCACAGTGTGGAATTTACATACTGTTTTGGACAAAATTACTTCCGGCCCTGAATTCTTAACCTATACTTTGGCTTAAAATGTAGGGAACTAAATATACTTTTAGATGTGACTGCCACTTTTCCATTTTGGAGATGATAAAATAAATTGAACAAGGAATGCTATCAATAATTTTTTCTCCACATTCAAGCCAATCCATGAAGATGAATAAATATACACACCTGCTCAAAATAAAAGTAACACTTTTGAGTTCTTAGATTATTACAAAAATATTTTGGATATACAGAGGAAAAATCGTAGTGGTAACGTGAATTAGACAATTCGGTAGCACGATATTTAGTAAAACAAAGCAAACATTTTAGTTGAGATGGGTCGTAAGTCAAATTGATCTGCAGAGGAATACAGACAGGCTTTAAACTTGAAAAAAGAAAGAAAATCTCTTCGAAGCAGCTTCCAGATTGCTGAATATACATATCTCAAAAACCGCTCCAACAGATGATCGTCCTATTGTAAGTATCGAAAAAAAGGCATATTTAAATCTTCAAAGACAATTTAAGCAGAATTGGGAACGCGGTTAGCGCTCAAACAATTTGACGACGCGATGCACAGTGTGTCACTTTCATAGTAGCCGCGGCCAAAAATAGTAAACGTTGTTCAATTGTAATGAAATTTGGTATATGATGTTTTTTTGGCATAATTAAGAAAAATTAGAAAACTCATAAAAATCGTTCCGATAACACGCCCACCTCCCATATAAAATAAAACTTTTATTTGCTTTAATTTCGTTATTTTTGACACTAGAAAGAAGAAATTTGGTATGTGATGTTTTTTTGACATAATTAAGAAAACTTAGAAAAATCATAAAAATCGGGTCATTGAGACGCCCACCTCCCATTAACCTTTTAATTGCTTTAAGTTCTTTATTTTTTACACTAGAAAGATTTAATTTAATGTTTGATGTTTTTTTGACATAATTAAGAAAACTTAGAAAAATCGTAAAAACCTTCCATATAAAATAAACCTATTAATTAATTTAATTTCGTTTCTTTTGTACACTAGAAAGGTAAAATTTTATATGTGAGATCGTAGTAACATATTTATTCATTTTTCCAAAAATGAGCAGATTTCCGATAACAATGAAAGCCGTTAACAATGAAGAACTATATTATATTATTTACACAAGTGCTTATCTGCATATAGTTTGGAGAAAGAGAATTATCCCTACATCACATACATACCAAATTTAATCTTTCTAGTGTCATAAATAACGAACTTTAAGCAAATAAAAGGTAAATTTTATATGGGAGGTGGGCGTGTCAATGGTCCGATTTTTATGATTTTTCTAAATTATGCTAAAAAAACATCAAACACCAAATTTAATCATTCTAGTGTCAAAAATAAAGAACTTAAAGCAATTAAAAGGTTAATTTTATATGGGAGGTAGGCGTGGCAGCGGCCATATCTTTGTCATTTTTCAAAATTTTCTTAATAATGCCAAAAAAACATCATATACCAAATTTCATTACAATTGAACAACGTTTACTATTTTGAGCGCTGTTACTATGGAAGATACACTGTGAAAAATGTTGAAAAAAAGTTAATTTGGCGCACCCTATCGCAAGAAAACTCTTTTGATTATGATTTTACATAGCTTTATACGTTATTTAACGCTGAAACCTGAAAAGTGGTTTTAGGTGTATTTTAATTTTCTTCTTCTAAAGTTTTTAATGATCTTGCGATTTTTTGAGTAAACCTAACTATTTTAATATATCAGAATTTTACATTTGTTTTATTAATATTTCTAGAATGGAAAAACTCTAAATTTTTTTTTCATATGTGACATGCCTATATTTGCTCATGAAATCTTCTTCGGAAAGGGTACAAAGTGTGGGATAGAAAACAAGCCAACCTACAGAGGAAAAGTTGAATTTGATACTGTATATTTAATAAAGCATAATTTTTTAAGTAGTTAAAGCATTTTAATAAAATTTTGGGATTTTCTTATTTGAAGTATGTTCTTTTAATCTGCATAAAAATTTAAGTCATAAAATTACTTTAAGTTTTACCATTTATGGCCGCACCTGTTACACTGTGCGATGCTTACTAAAGGCTAACTTACCTGGGCGCATAGCTAAAAAAGTTCCTTTGCTGCGGAAAAAAAAACAATTGAGCATTAGGCTAAATTTCACAAGGGATCATGACCTGAACGGGGGAAAAAGTTGCGAAATATCTTAAGGAGAGGTGAAACTAAGATTAATTTATTTGGCACTGATTTAGAAAAGAATGTGCGACGGCCTAAAGGCAAAGAGTTTCACATCTGATTCACAAAAAAAAAACATGCACACGGAGGCGGAATTATGGTGTGGGAGTGTTTTCCTTAATATGGGATAGGTCATATATTTTGGACAACGAGTAAAATGACAGCAGCCGAATACACAGAAAACGCAATGTTGCCCTATTCTGAGGCAAACATGCCTTTGTTTTGATCCATCAGCAAGATAACAACTCAAAACACACCTCTTATTTTGTGAAAAAATGTTTTGAGGACAATAAAGTCAACGCATTAACGTTTTTTTGTTTAACGCAATTTTTGAAGATTTTTACCCCCCCCCCCCCTCCCTCTCCTTAAACGTTACGGTATCACCCAAGTGACCATGTTTACCTAAAAGTCACAATTATGCAATGTACCGGAAAGTTATTTCAGCGACTTCTGTTATGTTTGTCTATGTTTTAGTCGCGATTGCGATAATAATAAATAAAACAAGAGATTTTTAATTAGCAGCGTAACGCGTTGTTCGAACCCCCCTAAATGCATTACGTAATACTTAAACGGCCTCTTAGCTGGCCGAGTCAGTCACAGGATTTAAGGCAGATAGAAAACCTGTGGGGGCCTTAAAGTAGAAAAAAAAAGGAAAAAAAAATTTCACAAATACGGAGCGATTGTGGGAGTGTGTCCAAGAAATGTATGAGATATCCAATGAAACATGTCAGGCTCTAATCAAAAGTATCTCAAGAAGAGTTGCGAAAGTTATCCCATATAAAGGTGGATACACTAAATAATGAAAGTGTAAATAAAGAAGTTCATATCTTTAACATATTCTTTGTTTTTCTGTATATCCTTCCGGTGTACCTATTATTTTGAGCAAGCAAATATTGAGCAAATAGTATTCATTGACCTCAACTTTCGTACCTTATGGTAATTTTTAATGAATTTCTACTTTTTTTATGTATGTAAAGGCTACGAAGATATCTGCATTTGTGTTTTCTTAAATATTTTAAATAAAAAGTTTTTCCGTTGAGTTGAATTTTGAACTCTAGGGTGTAACTATTATTTTGAGCAGGTGTGTATTAGGGTGATTCAAATTTTTTACTTTTTGTTTTTTCTAGAAAAAGTTCACGAAAATTCAGCTCTGAACCTCAATTTTATAAGGTGGCGCCGAGGCCTGTTAGTTTTACATGTAAATTGTATGGAAATATTATTTTTTATTAAAAAGGTATCTGAATGAATAGGTGATTAATGTTGTTGGGCTGAACAGGGTCGTTTTACAAAGTCATTTTTGCGCTGAATCCGAATGTGGCCTCAGAATCGACCCATCGAACTCGGAAATATTTGAGGTTAAGCACCTAAAACATGATGTTTTTTGTCTACTTTCGAAGCCATGTATAAGATTCAAAAAAATTTCTTCAGCTTATTTTTAACAAATTTTTCATTTAGTACCGTCCTTGCCCTTTCAAATGAGCTTTCAAGTGGTGATCTTTGATGTTTCCTTGCAAAGTAATAGCCTTTTTAAGTGACATGCATTTGATCCCTTACAAAGGGCTGCAACCCAACAATATTAACCAACGGGTTTCATATTCATGTCACCTTGAACTGGCTGTGTATGGTATATGGAAACAATAGAAAAGATGCTAATACAATTGGAGTTGTTGAAGAAAAAGTAAAGATCAGTTTTTCTTATTCTGAATTCTGAAAATATCTACAAAGGGATATATATTTATTGAACAAGAGTTTATTCGGAGTTTTTCGGGTAACTATTTCTCAACGCAACCTTGTTGCACTGTAAATATTACCCGTTATTTATTACAAGCATTCTAAAAAAACAGCTTTTTATGATTTTTCGCAGCTTAGGGGTGGTATTCCTGTTGAGGGTAG